>PVJO010014248.1:0-48961 GCA_004026905.1 Hystrix cristata
GGGGGGAGAGGGGGGAGAACCAAGATACATCATGTATAGGTACAGAATTAATGTAATGAATGTGACCATTGTATGTAGAATGTACCAATACATGTTCTTGGTTTAAAATAAAATTAAAAAAAAAAAAAAAAAAAACCTAATTTAACAAAGGAGTAGAATTGTTGACAGTAGTACTGTAAGTAAATTTTTCATGATACCTAAACTCAAAGATAATCAGTGTTTATTACTTGAATATAAATTTTCTATCTTTAGATTTGTGATCATATTTTGGTACAGCTTTATAATCTTTACTCAACAATATATCATCAATATTTCTCTTTATCATTAAATATTTTTCTCTGTCATTTTAATAGCTGAATAGTATTCCATCACATGACTACATAATGACTTGTTTAATCAAGTCCCTATTGTTGAATACTTAATTACTTCTAATTATTTTCTCAAAAGGCAGTATTTGCCTCTATCTACAGTAATTTCTCCAAGGTCAATTTCCAGAAATTAAAATACTGTACCAAATACAAGGTAAAATTTAAAGACATTTGACTTAGTTTTGGAAAATCATACTTCAGCAATATAAGTATATTTCACTGTGCACCTACCAATACATAAGAGGATTTATTTCTTCCATGCCACCATCACTTGTAATTTTCCACCATTGTCTCAAAGGTGAAAATCAGTTTCTAATTTATGTGTTTAAATCTTATGCACGCCATCTCTTTGCCCTTTTATTTTCTTTCTTTATTAAAAATGTTTTCCTTAGTCAAATATATATTTAACTATATTTTCTTCTAGATCATTTATTATTTTGTTAATATTTATTTCAATAGGCAGCTGGGCTTGTGGATTTTTGTTTTTTGTATGATATGAAAACCAGATTTAACTTCTTTCACTAAATAATCATTTTTTCCTATATCTAATAGATAAACTATCCATTTTCTATACATTTTCAGATTTGTTTCTTGGCATTTGTCAGTTCCACCATGATTTAATTATTGAGGTTTTAATCTTTTTCATTTTCATTTTTGGGGGATTCTGATAGTTTTTTATTTTGTTTTGAGGGTGTTTATTTGTTCACTGAATTTAGTGCCTTTTCACTGAGCAACATCCTCACTCTATTTTTTAAAATTTTCTGAGACATGGTCTCACTATGTTACCAAATTGCCCATGCTGGGCTTGAACTTACAATCCTCCTGCCCCAGCCTCATAGAGTGCTGGGATTACAGGCATGTAACACCATACCAGGCTTGTATAGTATTTTCTGGCCATCTGAAAGTACACATGTGTGTGTGTGCAAACACACATATAACCACCAAAAGTAGTCATCACTTTTCTTTTTGAATTCATCTTTCTATTCCTTGGAGTGTTTACATTTCTACTTTCCTCACATCAAGTAGAAAGAAGATTATTTGCCCTTCCAATCAGTGGAAGCCCCAGAGCAGTACGCATCCTCAGGGCTCGCGAGTGGAACTTTTCCCAGTGAGGCTTCTTTCTTTCTCTTCCGAAGATATTTCCCACAGCACACAATCTCTGTCATTCCCATGTTAGAGTGGAACAGACAAGGAGGAAATTATTTGCCCAACAGCTACAACAGAGGTGAGTACAGGGCTGCTGAGAACACATACCTTTAAAAAAAATCTAGTCTGGGCAACCACAAATTGGGATGGATGTCAAAAAGAAAATGTATTGAAAACATCTGTCCCTTCTGCAGAAGGGCCAAGATTTCCCATGAACCAAGTCCCATAACAGTGCAGCAGATCTAGATTCTGAGCAATGCTGTAATATATTATAAATATGCTCAGTAGCCATTGATTTTATTAGGCATGCACCACTGCAAAATATAAATACTAAATAATTTACTTAAAGTACTTTTATTGGAAATATTATGCATGATTAATTTTGTCCTTGATAGTGAGATGCAAGCTGAATTGTTTTTATCTAATTGGCAGTTACCTTCAACAGCTTATTTTCCTTAGTATGCACTTATCATTGCGTTCTTGATGCAAAGTAAACATCATAGTGGTTCAGAATGTTTTTAGGCTTGGGATGAGATTTGCTGCCTGACTCCAAACAGAGCCAGTTTCATAGACAGACCTTTAAGGAACATGAATTAGGACCTTGCTGTTCACAAAGTGGCCAAGTGATTGTCTTCTCTCAAGAGCTTGAAAGAAATACATAAGCTCAGTCTCCATCCCAGACCTTCATTTTAATCGGGAAACCCCAGTGATTGTGTGCATAGAAAATATGAGACCCTCTGACCTAGAAGTCATGGAGAAAACCCAGGGCCCCAGATGTCTCCCTCCCCACGAGTCCGCGATGGTAGATCCAGGACTTATCCCTTGCCATGTGCAATGTACACGGCAGAGACAGATGGATGTGAGCGAGGAGCTGTAAAGACCCCTTCCTGGCTGGTCTGAGTCTGTGCATGCTCTCTTTTCCACACCGTGCTGTGAAAGTCCACATAACCACTGTTGTTAGAATAAGTACCCAGGGCAGGAAACAACTTAAGTCAAATTCTGGTTTTTCAGTGTGGAAAACTGAAAAGAAATGCCTGACATGAGACATTTACTTTCAAAAGTTTTTTTTTTTAATTCTTTCATGAAATATACTACTCTCCAACTGCAAAAAAAGTCATGCTAGATGAACATTCAATAAACGTCATTTGCACTGGAGCAAAGAAATTTATTAGAGACACTCTTGCTTCCTCCTCATACTTACTGTCCACTAACACCTCACCCAGTCTCTCCTTGAGCATGCTGACAACCTGCAGTGAGGCAGCCTTTCCATCCTCTGGAAGTGCAAGTGGTTAAAGAGCTCCTGCCTCGTTCTCTGTAGCTCCTTTCCTGTGGCCTAGGGTCTTGGTCTTTGGAACCCAAAGAATAACTCCAGCTCCTTTTCCACAAATTAGTCCCTCAAATATCTGAAGCCACCCACCAAAGCTTTCCCTTCTCCAGACTCAGAGTCACTCTACACTACAGATGTAAGTGGTAAGAGTAGAGAATCAACTACCATTACGATCAACCATAGTTTCTTACAGTTTAGACTTCTCAGGCCTGGCTGCTTTTCCTTGAGTCCACCTCAATGTGTATCAAACCACAGTCATGCAGATATAGTCATCCATTTATTCAGCAAATATTTATTGAGTGATTTACTGAAAGCCAGGTACAGTGCTAGACACTGGAGATAGAGTAGTGGATATGTTCAACAAAATTCCAGCCCTAATGGACCTTACATTCTAGCTGTGGGAGGTTAAAAATAGTAAAAATAATAGTAGTAATGAGAATTACTATGAAGAAAAGTAAAAGAATGAGAGACATATTGGCCAAAAAAGCCAATATCTGAGCAGAAGACTGAAGGAAAAGAGAATACAATCCATGTAGATTTGTAAATAGCATTCGAAGGAGAGAGAAAACGTAGGAAGGTCCTGAATAGGATGGATGGGTGGTGTGGTCCTGGACTAGCAGAGTAGCCCTGGAAGCTGGAGATCAGTAACCTTAGAAGTGAGGAGTCAAGAGCTGATTACATAGAAACTTGTCACCACTGGAAGGACCTAATCAATGACTGTGAGTACAAGTCATTTGAGATTATGCAGTCAAAGGAAAAAAAAATGAATGGAAAAAATTAAGAAAGCTTAGGAGACACGAATAATCTAGAAGAAATGGAAAAATTCCTTGAATCATACAACCTACCAAGACTGAATCATTAAAAAAATTAAAAATCTGATTCAGTTTAATGAGTAGGGAAATTAAAGCAGTAATCAAGAATCTCCCTGGGCTGAGGACTTAGCTCAGTGGTTAGAGTACTTGCTTAGCAAGTACAAGGCCCTGAGTTCGATCCCCAGCACCCAAAAAAAAAAAAATAATAATAATAATAACAATAATTGCCCAGTGAAGGAAAGCTCTGTACCTAATGGACTCACTAGGGAATTCCAACAAATTTTTAACAAGAATTTGTCACTCATTCTCAGACTCATCTAAAAAATTGAATTGAAGGGTATATTTCAAAATGGCTTTTATGAAGTCAACATTAGCATACTAGGAAAGCCAGAAAAAGACATTTCAAGAACTGAAAATTACAGGCTAAGTCCCTCATGTATGTAGATTCAAAAATACTACCAAACTGAACTCTGTATCTTATTGAAAGTATCATGCACCAAGACCAAATGGAGTTTGTCTCAGGGACGGTTTGACAAACAAAAATCAATCAGCGCAAGAGAGCACATTAACAAAACTAGGTGCCGAAATCACATGGTACATCTCATGAAATACAAAAAAAGCAATGATGAGACCCAAAGCCCTTTCATGGTCACAAGAGGAAACATTCAACAAACGAGGGTGGAATGAAGTAACATAAACATAAAGTAACATGAAGATCAGATATGAAAAACCCAGAACTAGCACCATGCTTTCAGTGGTAAAATACGGAACGTTCTTTCTTTGAGATCCAGAATAAGGCAAGGATATCTGCTCTCACCACTTTTACCTGACATAGTATCGTTAAAAGTCCTACGTAGAGAAATTAGACAAGAAAGAGAAATCGAAGTCATCCAAATCAGAAAGGAATAATTCAAATTATTTATGCAGATAATGTGTAGAAAATCCTAATTTTTTAAATTTCTTTAAAAAAAACTGTTACAATAATCAAATTCAACAAAGTGGCAGAACTCAAACTCAACATATAAAATCAGCTGTGTTTCTTAACACTAACAACAATCAGAAAAGAAAAATAATTTAAAAATTAAACAATATGTAAACAATTGGAAAGACATCCTGTGTTCACAGATTGAAAGACTCAATGTTGCTAAAATGTACAAAATAACCAAAGTAACATACAGATTCAATTCAATTCCTATCAAAATGCTACAGAATTTTTTTTGCAAAATAGA
This sequence comes from Hystrix cristata, assembly GCA_004026905.1. Lineage (NCBI taxonomy): Eukaryota > Metazoa > Chordata > Mammalia > Rodentia > Hystricidae > Hystrix > Hystrix cristata. Next base: position 4,883 of record PVJO010014248.1, read on the forward strand.
AAAAAAAATACTAAAATTCATATAGATCTACAAAGCACCCCACATAGCAAAAAACTGGAGAAACAACAGAGCCAGAAACCTTGTATTCCTGACTTCAAATTATATTACAAAGTTACATTAAGCAAAACAGTATGGTGCTAACATAAAGATATGCACATAAACCAATGAAATGAAAAAGCGAGTACAGAAGTGAACCTATGGATAGTCAGTCATCTAATCTTCAACAAGGTACCAAGAATACACAATGACCAAAGAATAATATCTTCAGCAAATGGTGTCAGAAAAACTGCATAACCACCTCCAAGAAAATTAAATTTGACACTTATTTTGCACCACACACAAAAATCAACTCAAAATGAATTAAAAATTTAAATATAATACCTGAAATGATAAACCTCTCGATGAAAACCAGGCCGAGGAGATCCTCCATAGCATTGGACTTATCAATGACTTGTTGGCTCTCACGTGAAAGGCACGGGCAACAAAAGTAAAAGGAGGCAAGAGGGATCACTTCAAAATATAAAGCTCTGAACGGCCAAGGAAACAAACAATAGACTAAAAAGCAACTTAAGGAGTGGGATAAAATATTTACAAACCATGTATCTGATAACGGGCTAATCTCTAAAATACATGAGGACATCTGGTAACCAACAGTGAATCAAAACAAAAATTCCACCTGACTGAAAATCGACAAAGGGCCTGGGTACACATTTCTTGAAAGACATCCAAATGGCCATCCTTATGAAAAGATACTCAACATCACTGATCATCAGAAAAATGCTAATAAAATCACAATAAAATACCACCTCACACCTGCTGGATGGACATTAAATTTTTTAAGCCACTTGGTGAGGATGTGAACTTTGAATCCTTGCACACTGTTGGTGAGTGTTATGGTTTGTGTCTAGATGTCCCCCCAAAGCCTCATGTGGTAAGAGATAGCTGGATCTAGAGTGTGTGATTACTAAATTGATCCATTGATGGGTTTGGCATGGTTCTGCTGGGATCAAGGATGTGAGATTGAGATTGGGGGTGGGAGTGCAGGCCGCCCTGGAGACAGGTAGCCTAGATAAAAGATACAGGAAGAGGCTAATTAGCTGCTTGTTTGCATTGCTTATTTGCATACATTCCTTGCATTTCCTGATTTTACCTTGCTGCCAGTTGGCTGCCGGTCTGCCCTGCCCCGCCCGGCCCTGCCTCTGCCATGCCACCCTGCCTCAGACCCAGCGGACTATAGACTGAAACCTCTGCAGACTGTGAGCTAATAAACCTTTCTTCCCCTAATTTTGGGGGTCGAGTGTTCTGTCCCAACAACGAGAGAAAAGTAACTGAAACAGTGAGGATGTAAAATGCTGCATCTACTATGCAAAATAGTATCAATGTACCTCAAGAAAATCAAAAATAATAATACCACATAGGAGGGAAATAGTTTATTATAGTTTAGTGGAATTTCCATCAAGCAAGATAAAAAAGTTCTAGAGAGCTGCTGTACAACAATATGTATATAGTTAATGCTATATTGACATTAAAAACATGAGGGTGGACTTTATGTTGTATGCGTCTTACAATTAAAAAATTATGCCAGCAAAGTCACACAGAGGTATATTAAGTACACAGTCAACAAATTAAAGTTGGACAAGTCATTCCAGTTGAGGGTTATACCTCAAATTTAGAATGAATTCTTCTTTGTTCCAGTTTTATCACTGACCAACAATGTAACCATAGGTACATTTCTTACCTTCTTTAGGCCTTAGTTTCCACAGTAGAAAGATTAAAATAAACTTGGCTTAAAGTTGGTTCCAATTTAAGGTCTTATTACTTCAATTTTTAAGTACTCAATCTAATCTGAATGATAAGAAGTAGAATTGTCAACTGACTGTTCTTAAAAAACTTAATTTTAAACAGTGGGTAATCTAAAATATAGTGAACGTTTAAATTAAAAAAATTTATTAAAGACACAGTGCTAAGAATGATGAGATGTGTGTTAGAAGTAAGGGGGAGTATTTTTAGCATTTTGACAGGGATTAATGGCAACATATCTTTTACTGTAATAAATTTTTTAATTTAAACATTCACCATATTTTATGGTCACCCCACAACGACCAAACATTTATGGCAATTTCTGTCAAATAAAAACATTACAATGTATCCTTCTCTACCTCATTCACCAGATCTGGCATCGTACAACTTCTGGCTCTTCCCTGATATCAAAATGATCATAAATAGTAAACATTTGAATCAATTCAGATCTTTATGGTTGCCACGACAGCACAACTAAGGACACTCACAAAAGAGGACTTTCAGAATTGCTTCAGAAAGTGGAAATAATAAGTGTTTGAAGGAAGGAGGAATGTTTTGAGGGGTATTAATGCCAATGTGCTTTTTACTGTAATAACTCTTAAAATGGAAGTATCCACCATAGTTTTATACGGCTACTTGTATTTTCAAGTAGCTCATTGAGGCAATTTCTTTCCTAGTCTGTTTTCTTGTGCTGAATTTTGTAAGTTTGAAACTCTATATATTTAAGTGCCTGGAGCAAAACTGTTGACAGAAACCCATGAACCCATCATGCCCTCAGTCATATGATGTAATTACCAATAATCCTAATGCTGGTTTATAGTTTGCCTGTCAGTAATTACAGCTGCGGCTGAATGCTCTCAGCATTAACGCCAGCTTGGAGTTGCAGCTCCCTCTCCATCGTAGGGAAGCGGAACTCTGAGTAGGTTTCAAAGAAGGTTTGCTGCTTTTTTGCCTGGAACACTTTTTAATTGGGTATCATTTAGGAACTTCCAAATTCCATTTCGGAGCTTCTGGTCACTGCGTTACTTATTGAAGCCCTAAAAGCTAGTTATGAGGCAAATTTAAACTGCAAAAGTGTCAAAGCAAAAATTACTATCATCTCTGCTTTCTTCAGAGACTAAAAAGAGCCATCATCTTGACCTTTTCAAAATATATACTAATAGAAACCAAAGACAGCAAAATTGTAAGAGATAGTACTTACGAATTTGGGATTGAAACTGCACTTCTAATTTAAGAGTTTTCCGTCCTGTTAGCAGAGTTCAAAATGGTTGGGTTTTTCAGAAATCCACAGACTCTCTACACACCCAATTTCGGTGTTTCTATCCAAGTATCTAACTAGAAGCCACAGTCATAGTTTTACCTTCACTTTCTCCTCCCTACCCACACCGCATGAGTCAACACGCTCCGCTCATTCCACCTCCTAAGGATTTGGGGATCTACTCCCCCACCTCCACCTCCTCCCCAAAAGGCACCTGAGGACCTCAGTACTTCTTTAGTATGTAAGAGGTTGACCCGTTCCCAGATCCTCCCTACCTACCTCCAGAGTCTCCTACACAGAGACACAAAAGAGGGCTTTACAAAGCACAAATTTGAGATTTTCTACTTAAAACTACATGGTGGCTCCCTATAGAACAGGACAGTCTAAGTCAGCGATGGCAAACCTTTTAGAGCTTTCACAGCCCACTGCAGCCCATGTGCCAAAGGTTCACCACCACTGGTAAGCCTTGGCTTGTTAATTTCCACCATCTTTCAAGTTTCTCCCTCATCTTTTCCAGCTTTCTAGAACCCACCAATAAGGCCTATTATTTGCTACACCACAAATCCTCAAAATGCTCTATGCACTGGCAAATATTTTGAGTTTTTTTTCTGCCACAAATACCCAACTTTATTTCTTGAAATCCTGCTCATCTTTTAATATGAAACTTGAACATCATCATCTACAAAAGCATCCACAACACTCTCAGCACTGTTCCTTTCTCTTTCCTACCTGCTTCCTTAGAACATTGATATATTCATGTGGTCATTTTTTTTCACGCCCCAAATCTTTAAAAAACAACCAACTTCTGAGGATACAGCCATACATAAATCATCATCATTTCTGCCTTTAGGAAACCCACCTTCTTAGGAACCATTTTTACCACATATGCGCTCCTTCATTGTCTTTTTTACCATGTATTGCTGTTGTTTCCTTCATTGGACCACAAATTCCTTAGGGAAGGAGATTATATTTTATTCAGTGCCAGCACAATAAGTGCTGTTGAATAAGTATTGAATTTAACTTAAATTGAATTGGCTTATTGCTTAATACATATTTGTACTCGATCCAAGTAGGTTACAACACCTTGTAATTTAGTAGCTGTGTACTGTCCCAAATATCAAAATAATATTTATAATAATAACAATATTATTATTATATTATTCAAAATAAGCCAGACTTTGTTTAAGTCTGATGGACTTTTCCAATAAGAATTTTCAACCAAGCAAGAGTTTTCAGCTCACCCATCTTCTCAGAGGCTCATTGTTATATTAGGGGCATTTGCAAGTAAGAGTGGAAGAGGGTGGATGTCTTAATTCTGGATTTCAGGACCAACTCCAACATGAATGACTCCTGGAAAATCAGTTCATTTCTCCACTGCTTAGTTTTATTACCTGCTAGGAATGATGATATTAATGCCACCTTTTCAACCCTGAAGAGTTTTATGAGTGAAAATGTAATACCTATAAAATTAAACTGAGAAGTGGTAAAAGCTTACCACATGTGACGTGGTATATGTAATAGTAAGAACTTACGAAGCACTCTCGTGACAGAACTAACTCTTAGGGATGCCCCCAAGCAGATATGAGGCTGTCTGGTAAATTGATACATATGTGGTCCGGGATTTAGTGGCAAGAGATTAAAAAAAACCCTCCCCAAGCCCTCTTGGGGGAGATAAGGAACAAGTATAGAAAAACTTCAGTGACCTGTGATAACAAGGTTAAGGATAATATGGATAAATGGATTTCAGAGATTATCCAAAAACATAGCTCTATTTATGACCTCTAAACTTTTGCAGAAATTCCCTAGAAGGAGCAAAACTACTTTCACCTGCACTTAATACCTACCTGGGTCTCACCACAAGTTCCTACCCCTTCCTAATCCCAAGTGAAGCTGCAGAAAACAAAGAAACAACAGGTGGGCAGGCTGGGCAGCTGCCACACTCAGGGCTGATCCGTCCTGGCGCCTCAGTCCATCCTGCTCTGAGAACTGCAGAAAGCCAGCCTGTCTGCACTTGCCCCTGGTAAGAAAACAGCCAGAGCCCGTCAGTCTGGAAAATCCTGCTGGCGACCTCAAACCTCAGTGACTCCCCAAGCACCGGGAGGAGTTTGTCCCTTTGGCTGATCTCCCAGCAGCAAAGGATCAGCCCTTAGATAATTCCTAGCCCAGAACTTTCCCACAAATATTTTCAAAGCTGGAGTGCGAAATGGCTTGGAAATGAGTAAATCTTTTATTTGAATTATTCAACAATTCTTTGCTCAACAACCCCAATGAGGGAGCTGCCTCTTGTCATTTCTCATTATGATAGCCTTTCTTCCCTTTCTTTTTGCCACTTTTCCTGAAATATTGTCAAGATGATTCAAGAGCGTCGTGAAAAGCATCTTGGAAAAGACCCTCGGCAAAACAGCAGCCCCGTAGGTTACACACGATTTAATCTTACCCTGTTGAGAACAAAATCTGGGCAGGTGGAAAAGCAGAAAATCGCTGATACTCTCTTGATGGGAAGTAGAGTGACAGTGAGAAGAATGGACTCAGGATAACTCCTGTTTCAAGCAGCTGCAGTTATTCACTCACTGACTTAGCAAATGTGTGCTGAGTGCTTGCTGCTCGCTAGACAAACCAAACAGAACACTTGGAGTCTGTCTGCCCAGTTTCTAGAATGTCACCAGTACCTGCAGCATGGAGTTCTCCTTCAATTCTATTCTTCATTTATGTCAATCAAGTAAGTAGCTGATACATTAAAGAGAGCTCGGCTGGGCCAGGCAGCACATACCTGTAATCCCAGCACTCAAGAGCCTGAGGCAGGCAAATTACCTGAAGGGCATAGCAAGACCCTGACTCAAAGCAATCAATAAATAAATATGTATATAAATACGTAAATAAGTACATAAAGATATTAAACAGAGCCCAAGGAAGGATGATCAACCATCCCAGTTTGCCTAGAACAAGAGAATCTTGCAACATAGGTCTCTTAGTTTAAAACCCAGAAGGTTCCAGAAAAAACAAGGATTTGTCCTTTGTCCATCTTTTGTGTGATCTTTGATGATTGTTTAAAAATGTTCAGGACTCAGGGATGGGGACTTAGATCAGTGGTAGAGTGCTTGCCTAGCAAGCACAAGGCCCTGAGTTTGATCTCCAGCACCCCCGCCTCCCCCTCAAAATTCTTCAGGACTCAGTTTCCAATCTGTAAAATAAAGGTATATGTCCAGATTATCTCTAAGGACTACTTTTCGGCATTAGTATTCTAAACACAAATTTAACATCATTTTAAGATTAAAATGGGTTTAGAAGAAGTTATAAAGATACTACAGGAAGTTCCCTGCAAATCCACCCACAAATAAAAACCATACCAAGTTGAAAACTGTTAGGTTCCTAACAGTTCCTAACAATGATCTCATCTACATTTAAGCCTCCCATTTCAACTAACCACCAGAGTTCTTTACCTCAGATCCTGGATAAACTTAGCACAACACTGAAAAAAATCCATTCCGACACTATGACAGACAACCCTAGAGTCTATTTGGGGATGACACAGTTCAAAACTATATTCAGTGGGGTTGCTTTAGCAAGTAACCCAACTGATTATGTCATTGTATTTCAGATGAAATAGACCTCTATTGCCATTAGGGGCTTTGGTGTCAAGGGCAAGATTGCAAAAGGAACGAAGAGTACACTTACCACCTGAACTGTCCCATTTTGGGAAGAATCATGAGTAAGGAAATCAAGGGACGGGAGGATGGGGAGTGAAGAGGAACGCAGCCTGGTCCTAACTCTAACATCAACTTGGAGAAATACCTTACTTTGTTGGCACTTTAATAGGCCCTCTATAAAATGCACAGGAAGTATCTAGACAGGTAATCTAGTATTTTTTAAGTCTATGTGCATGTTTCTGATATATATACTTCATATATAGATCAATTTTCTTTTATAATTCTATCTTTACATTTTACATATACTAATAGAATTGTACACATACATTATATGTACTGTAAGGATGGATTTATAAAATTATACCCATACATATACAAGTCCATATATATGTTATATATTATGCACATAAATTATATATATGTGTGTGTGCATATATATATATATATATAGAGAGAGAGAGAGAGAGAAGGAATATCCACTATATGCCCTTGACATTCCTAGATATGTATAAAAAATTTTAATCCCAAAAATGCCGTGCAAATCTAGAGGAATGTGTTGTAAGAAGGAGATTCTAGAACCACTCTTCTCAGCATCTTCACGTTTTATGGGTCAGTTTTTTTGCTGGCCCAACACAGTCGCCACATTAAGTAGGAAGCTGTCCCTGGGGTCTTCTCTGTGTCTTTGAGCAGCATTTACTTTTCTGTGTTGGAAAAAACAGTAATGTAGGAATGTCCCATAACCCTAGAACCTCATGCCCAGAAAGTCTTCAAGAGGGCCCTTAACTTCTCTAACTTAGACAAATGCTCCACCAGTCCCTAAGCACAGTCAGCACAGAGAACTCACGGGCTTTGTCTTTACTTAATGCATCTTCCCAGATCCCTCCCAGTATTGATCCCCTGATTGCATTCTTTGGGGTTCCCGAGGCTAATACTGCATGTGCTTGTGCACTGTACCTGTCACTCACACAGCAGGAATATAATAAATACTACTGTCTTCCCCCACTCTACTTTCTTCTTTCTACATAATTGCTTACTCAAGTTAGGTCACAGCATTCTTAAACCAAATAAAAATAAAAAGATTTTCCGTGTCCCTGACAGCCAGGATGCTCTCCTGAGGGTTACCAGTGAAAATTCAAGAGGGGGAGAAAGGTGGCAATCTGGCACCAGGTTCTGAATTCTGTTTGCAACCAAAAGAGACTCTCACTTTTAGACCATCAAGTATCCCACTAACTGCTAAAATTTCAATTCAGTGGCAAAAGTCTGCTGCTAAGTCATTATACTGCTGACATTATGATGTAGTCCAGAGTTTGATTTAACTTTCTTGTCAATGCACAGAGCAGGTTGTTAGGAAACAATTATCTCAGGACCTCCCTCAAAACTGTGCTGTTTTTCAACCCCATTAGTGTCGAGACAGCAGGATACCACTGCAGGATGATTTCTCTCTCAATACTGATCTGTTCTTACATTACCGGACGTTTCCCTCGCAGCTGACTCCATCAATCACACCATCATCTGAATGTTCCGTGGGCCACGCTCGCCTGACACAGCCGCTCTTGCTATTTATCTTACACGCCTTCTCTCATTCTTGTCAGTTTTAATTCTGCTCCATTCTCGTTCCCTTCTCCTGTCCCCTGAGGGCTCCGTCTGGGCCATATTATTATTCAGTATTTACAGGAATGTCACTTGAAAAATGTCACCATTGCAAATGACAAAAATTCAGAGTGTGGCAAGGATTCATCTGTGCCCCAACCACCATTTTGAATTTTTATGAGGTGGTGTGAATTTCACATCTACCCGTGAATCTCTAGAATTACTGAGTGGTTCAAAGGAACCCTTCGGGCAGAAGTGAGATCATTTCTAAACTCTTTCGGGTTTAATTGTAAAGTTTCCATTTGGCAGGAGAATTTATTCAATTCTCTATTTTTAAGAAAAAATAAATAATTTAGAAATGCTCTCATTTCTAAATAATATTAGTGTCAAACAAGTCAGGCTACAAGAGCTATTCTGAAGCCTCTGAAATTTATAATTATAGTCTGTATCTTACTATCAAATCTATTTCTCTGTTAACGATGATATTTAAATATTTATTTCAGCTAACATCCATGCAGTGTTTCTGAAATCCAATGTTCTAAACATGTACACACATGAATATTAATTCTCAAAACAAACATATTTTCCATTACTGTCAAAAAGGCTATTTGGGTAAACTGTCTAAATAGAAGCGAGTTCCATTTATTTAACAAGTACTATATACTTAACTTCTTCATACACATTATCTTTCAAATGTTGACTACAATTCTGAAGATAAAAATAGTTATCTACATGTTCATAGATGAAAAAATTGAAACACCAAACGGTCAGCTGATTCACAGATGTAACTCAGCCAACATTTTAACTTTTAGCTGCCTAATTCTATATATTCTTTTGAATATTGTTTTGCAAAAGTTGAGCAATGGACTTCGGGGAAACTACTGGGAACTGCTGCATGTATGCCGCTGGCTCTCCATACCCGCCCAACCACCCAGACTCAGAGTGCCTTGAGGTTGTCCGAGAAGTTCTCACTCATTTCTCAGCCAGGACGTCTGAGACAGAAGAACTCAGCCGTCTCACCCGGAAGTCACTTTGAACCCTGCATCAGCCTGCCCACGCATCTACCAACAAACATCTCTGGAACACAATCCTCACTTCTTCCTACAAAATCTGACATAGTTTGCAGACTTCACCAAAAACCATATGTGAAAGGATGTTCTAGGAGCAGTAGTTTTTTGGTTTCTCTACAATGCCCGAGGAGACTCAGGAATCATCAAAAAATACATCGAGTTCACTGCAGATAATCTGGGATAGTTGAGTACAGTTATTGAGACACAAAAAGGCTCATTGATTTGTCCCCAAGCCACATAACCATTAAGTCATGAGGCCAGGATTCAAATCTGGAGAATCTGGCTCCAGAACCCATGCTCTGTCCTTGCACAAACTTTTGTTCATGAAAGACTTAGCTCTTTATAGTTTAGCACACCCATTTAATGCCACACCTCTGAAGTATTAGCTGGATGTTTATTATTGTTGTTGTATAACTTGAACTAATACATTTGCTTTTCTCATAATTATCACCACTAGGATTCCTCAACATTACCTAAAAAATGTTGCCTACCTATACCAACAGGTGATCCCACATTCTAAGGCAAGCTACGTAGATTTTCTTCTCATAACGAATATACCATTGTGACTTGGTCCTAGATTTCTAAATACTTACCATCTGTTTTAGTATGTTTTGTAGTGCTGTAACAGAACACCTGAGACTAAGTCATTTATATATAATAGAAGTTTATTTGGGTTTTGGTTCTGGAAAGTCTTAGACTGAAGTTTGCATGTGGAGAGGGCCTTCTTGCTGTGTCATCTCATGGTTAAAGGTAGAAGGGAAAGAAAGAGAGGGTAGAAAAGAGGGCCAGACTCGTCTTTTTATCAAAAACCTGCTCACAATAACTAACCAACTCACAATAATGGCTCTGATCTATTCATGTAGGAGAGCCCATAAAATCGCCCTTAAAGCCCTCCCATGTCCAGAGGGTTGCCCTGGGGATTAAGTTTCCAGCACATGACCTTTGGGGGGTGCAGTCAAACCACAGCACTAACTCTTTAAAGAATTCATGTCCTGAGTAGCCACAGATCCACACTGTGTAAACACAAGCACACGTTGCACACATGCACACAGGCACACGCACACTCGTGGACACTGTGAACAACAGCAACATAACTGCTTTTCCACTGCTGTAATTGATGACAGTGAGTTCCAGAAGCTTCACCCAGCAATCCTGGCTGGGCAATTATAGCAGACAGCCTGTTCTCACATAGTCGCCTCACAGAAAACATGTCAAAAGACACCGGAAAACAACCCTAGGCTGCAGCACACTATGAAACCAATGCTAAGCATTGGACACGCTGGCTTTGGGCTGTCTGGAGTAGCCCCGGACGCGTGCGCAGTCTCTAATTCCATCTCTGGGTACTGCAGGGAAGGTTCTGTAATTGGAAAATGCTGCCCAAGCAAAAAGTACACCTTGTTTAATAAACAGTGCCTCCGAAGAGGTTCAAAAATCACCAGAGGAGAAACACAGCCTCGTGTCGCCATCAGCGCTCTAGAACTGGCTGAAACTGATCTAAGCGTTTGGCCCAATTCTTTCTCTTACAGCTCATTTAACCGTGCAATTAGGAAGTTAAATACTTGTAAAATATTTAAAATTAAGCATACTTCTCACCAATCCAGTGATCAAAACTTTTTACTTTAGGGTAAATGATCATTTTGTGCTTTCTTCATTGCTCTGTTTCAACCTTCATTCCTAAAAATCCCCAATCACTCTTGGTGGGGAAAAAAGGATGGAAGAAACAAAGGAAGTTTATCTTAACTCAGCAATTCCATGACTTCTATCAGATGGTAAAAGCAAAAATAATAAGTTGGAAGATTTCAAATGAAAAGGCTATTATAGAGCAAGGGCATGATCACGTGGCTAATGTATTTTGCAAATGTAAGGGGGAACATTTGTGTGAATACCAAATTTCTGTGATAGGAAGGTGAACAGCCTGTTTAACGACTGCAGATTCAAAGCTGGAAATCGCATCAGTCTGAAGAGGTATACAGTATTATACTCCGATTGAGAAAGGAATGCCATGTGAATGCACTCGACAGAAAGGTGGTAGAGGAATATTGCATCTTTAATAGGATTTTTGATTCAAATGTGCTGAGCCACACCGTTTAAAATTGCATTTGAATAGTAAACAGATAACATCATCATTTTTAAAAACCTGCACACTTGTGCCAGATCAACAGAGAGCCTGCAAAATAAAGACAAGGAGAAGGACATATCAACTCTGAATGGAAAATAACATTAAATATGTCTTCTCAGCCATGAGGCCTTCTTCAAGCCTCAGAAAGGTAAAGCAAGGTTAACACCATCTTTTCTCAGCACAATTCCAACACTTCTGAGCCAACAGTCTTTCCTTATCGAAGTGTCTTTTTAAGACACAGATTTAATTTGGACAAAGATTTTACTTGCCTCTTCCTCCAGATTGCTTGTATTATTCATCAGTGTGCATTATTGGTACTTGACACAGGATATCAAGAAAAGGTTAAGGAAATTAGAATGTCAGGAATTCAAATTACGAGGAAGTTTGAAGAAGCTGCAGAAACTGTATTAACTACCAGCTTTTCCGGGAAAGCCTCAGTTTTCCGGAATCCTCCCACATGAATTCTCAATATTTAGCCAAGTTTCTGCATAACTGAAGGCTAGACATTTACGCCTTCAGGATTTCCATCAGTGTTGAATTTTTTTCAGAAATATTTTAAAAAACATTTTCCTATGTAGAGTTTATACCAATCAGTGCTCTAAGGGATTTTTTGGTGTCAAACTTTATTAGCATTATTCAATAGAAATTACTATGGAAGAGGAAGAATTCCATGAGTAAGAGAAGCATAAATGGCTGTAAACTGAAGAATTATTCATTTTTTTATTAAATTTTATTTTAATGGTACATTTTAGATATACATAGTGACAACATTTCTTGAAATTTTTAACAGAATTTCTGGGTCCAGGGATTTGTGATCTGTCCATTCGGCAGCATCGTTTTTCTTTTGTCTGTGTAGAATATCTCACCAGGTTGCCATGGAGGTGACTGAACTTTCTGTTCTCCTTGGAGAAAAACCATCATGAAAGGATTGGAGTTTTAGACCTGCACAGACTGCTTTGCAGTTTCTGGTGTCTTGTTCTGGAAAAATTCTGTTGCCAACCAGAGGCCCAGCCTCAGGCTTCTCAAAAACTCTCTCTTGGCCTCTGAAGCAGGCAAAGGCATGATCAGAAGGCACAGCAATAGGATGACCTACAGGATTTCCTTGTATTGGCCCTGTAATTTTTTTTTCTTTTTTTTTTGTGGTGCCGGGGATCGAGCTCAAGCCCTTGTGCTTGCAAGGCAAGCACTCTAATCACTGAGCTAAATCCCCAGCCCCATGTAATTTTTAAATTTTATGCACAAATTTGTCATAGATAATGATCAAAAGTATCAAAAATATAAAAAAGTATACAAGAATATTTTTCTCTGGCTTTTGTCCTCTGGCAGCCCTATTGTTATCCCTTTGAATCTGTTATTCTGGTTATTTATTCCATCTGCTGTTCTGTTATTCTGGTTATTTCTCCAGAGAGTTTAAATGTGTTCAAGTCGAGGCCTTTTGGTTATATTAGCTACTTTCCTGTCACTGGGACAAAATACTCAACACTCACAATTTAAGAGAGGAAAGGTTTATTTGGCTTACAGTTTTCAGGGGGTTCAGTCCAAGGCCAGCTGGTTTGAAAGCAAAAACAGCATAGTGGGAGGGTCCGTTGGAGGACAGGTGCTCACCCATGACCTCCAGAAAGGAGCAAGGAAAGGGAGGAGCCGGGGACAAGATTCCTGGTCGCTCCCCAGTGACCTCCCCTTCTGCCCAGGCCCCACCTCAGCTACGGAACTCATCCCTAGATGAATCCACTGAGGAAAGCAGCACCCCAGAATCCAATCAGCTTAAAACACATCAGACTTTTGGGGCACATTTGTAATCTAAACCATAATATTGGTTTCATCCAATATCTCTGAAGCCTTGACATTCTTGACTTCTCAGGTCCTGATTTGCTTTAAGAGTCAGTCTTCTCAGTTTTTACACTGATCATCTTGCAGGAAGTGAGAGATAATCTTTTCATTCCAATTCAAAAATCATCAGCAAGAACATGTTTAAAACATTTTCAGTTTCCTGAGATAAGTTTGGTTGATGTTTTAGAATAGGAAAATTTTGTATTTCTTCAGGTAAATTCATGACTCTGAAATAACCTTCAGTAATGATAGTAAAAAGAGATTAAAAACAGTCTTACTTGCCCATACATTAATTTGCTCTCTTTCTGTTAGAGGTAGATTTTATTATCTCTGAAAATCTCCAGTTGATGACATTTGTTGTTTCATGGTTTCTGTGGTAAACATCTGTGGGTTTCGTTTGCCCAATAATCATTCCCCATTTGGTAATGATACCCCACTTGTAGTTGGAGAACAAACCCCATTGTCAAACCATGTGTTTCAGGTTAAACTGATAAAATCCTCAAACTAGAAGGATGGACCTGTAATCCTCGCCAAGCCACTCAGAGACAGATTCTCCTGGGCACTGTGTTTTGTTCTGGGATAATCACATGACCCAGGCAGGCCAAAAAGAATTTGTCCTGGCTCTTTTGTTGGCTCTCTTAGGAGGGAAAAACTCCTTGTGTCCCAGAGTTGCTAAGCCAATAGATTTGCCAATCCAAAGTGACTAGCAGTCATCTTACTCCCCACTGGAGGACCCAACACAAGAATGAAGCCATCGCAAAGGAAAGCCAGACTGAGAAATGGAGAAAGATTGATCTTAATTGTTCAGTACTTGGGTCCAAATATCTCCTTTTCAAAAATATGAATCAACTCTTCCCCTTTTTGTTCAAGTCATTTGAATTGATTTTCTGCCACTAGTGACTAAATGAGTTCTTCTATAGTATTTCATTGCATTAGCAGCTGACCTACACTTATTCTATTTAAAACTGACAGTTGGTCTGCACATAACACCTACACCCCTGTAAGATATAATACCCAGAGATGGGGGGAAACCTCTCCCCAAATAGTATTGCTTACTTCTTTTTAGAGACACTAGGTATCAAAATATGCTGGCACCAGGTATCAGCTACTAGGAGATATTCAACAAGTACAGAAACCTGATAGCTTTCTAACTGGATTCATTCATTAGGTCTTAAAAAATATCCTTCTGGGATTGACACTTGCTATCTCAGGAGTTCACCTTGTCCAGCGATTTCTATTTCAGCAGCTGTGGCCCCACCTGACCACGGACTTAGAACCTGCAAGAACAAGACCCAAAACTCTTCGTTGCTAGTGTTTTACTCCGTACCAATTTCTATCTCAGCCAAATTGGACTGCAATAACAGAATTCTGTCCACTGGATGGTTTATAAACAGCTAAAATTTATTTCTCACAGCTGTGGAGTCTGGGAAGTCCGAGGTCAAGGTGCTCATAGATTTGGAGTTTGGTGAGGGCTTTTTTCCTGTTTCAACTGACCATCGTCTCACTGTATCCTCACTGCTGAAAGGAAGGAGAGTGTTGTCCAGCATCTCTTTTGTGCAGATACTCATTTTGTGTCATTTATGAGAGCTCTAACTTCATGACCTCATCTCTCCCCAAAGCCCATCTCTCACTACAGTCCCTTTAGGGATTAGGACTGCAACACATTAGTTCAGGGAGAAGGCACAAGCATTCGGTCAAAAGTAGGTAACAAAAGCTCCCTGGGAAGCATAATACATTTAGCCCAGGGCTACACTTCCGATCTAGCCCACTTCCTACCAACCAGATGAACCCTAACAGGTGAACCCAACCTTTGCTTGTGTGAGACCAAAAGATACACATCTCTGTTATCTAAATTCCTACTCTTCTAATTTTACTTCTGTTTATATTTGTTCTGCCTCAAAACACATATAAGCTTCATTCCCAAGGAAAAACATTTTGTAGACAAATTGCGTCGACATACTAAACTGTATCAGTGACCAGTAAATCAAGGGAGCTTTCTTACTTTTGCTGACCCTTCTGTTGTCAACATTTAAAGATTGAATATTTAAAATCTCTCATTAGCAACTTTTACCAAACACCCCAATAATACACTGGGGAACCAGAAGAAGATGCTCAAGATGAATTTCCCCACTGTGTGCAACACTTGGCGCATAGAGTTTCACTGACACCAGCGAATATTTGCTGAGCACAAACCACCATCAGTTAAATGCAGAAATTCACTAGATCAAAACCAGAACACATTCTCGATCGTGTCTTTTCTAAAACAAAAATGTCCCTATCTTGAAGTCACCTAAAAGAAGTCACTGAGGAAAACAGTCCCCCGACAACTCAACCCAGAAAGTGAAGGTCCTCTAGCTCACGCACTCACTGGCAATGAGCTCAAATCAGAATCCTTTAGAGGCCTCAGGATTACTTATTTCTGTCCCTTACGGGGAGAGACTGCCACGTTGAACACCTACAGGGTCCAGGTGCATGCATAAAGCAGAAAAGGAGGAGAGGTGTAGGATTTCTGGTGCTCCAATTTTGCCATTTTTTTCTTCCAGTCCCACAGAACACACTTGGTATCGGTCCTGGAGAACCACAGGACCAGAGCAGCATTTACGCTCCATGAGAATGATATAATTCCTGAGTGGACAAAAAAAAATGGCTTTTGGAGTTTAAAAAGCTTTAGATATTACAATGAAATTGCAAGATATTAATTTTAT
Source organism: Hystrix cristata (assembly GCA_004026905.1). Taxonomy (NCBI): domain Eukaryota; kingdom Metazoa; phylum Chordata; class Mammalia; order Rodentia; family Hystricidae; genus Hystrix; species Hystrix cristata. The sequence continues at coordinate 20,902 of PVJO010014248.1, forward strand.
TAAATATATTCATAGTATTAAAAGTTTATGGAGCCGGATATACAATTAGGAAGGGGGAAATATCTTTGAAGGCTCAGTAGGAGAATAATAACAATAAAAATGCTGAGAAACACCACAAAACTAAAGAATTTAGGAATTTCAAGGAACGCTCATTACTTAGTCCCAGCTGATTTGTGGCTTTGAGAAAGCATGACAGAGCCATATTTTTCAAGAGAAACATAAATCTAGGAATTGGGTGAAATTTTCCAATCTTTATGTTAGTTAGTTTTTGTTTTTTTTTTTTTTTAAATCAACAAAAGTCCTTTGCAGGCCAAATTGTATTTCCAAGGTCAAGTGGCTTGCCAGCTACCAAGGGACAGGCAAAGGCCTCAGTGGAAATTTAAAGGAATTGTTATGTCCTTAGAGCATTTGGTGGCTGCTAATCAGTTAAATTAGACAAAGAGCAAAGGCATTATTCATGCTGTACCCATTTAGGAAAACTATTCATTGTTTAATCTAAAAGTGGAATCACCTGACCACTGCCAAATTTGAGAAACATTTTTCTGGCTCTTCAATATTAACCAAGGTGTCGATAATCTTTGAAAGAGGGCCTTGGTCATCCCAAAGCTATTTTTAAATGAACAGAATCATTACCCCATGGAAAGTGTTCTTGTGATACATTGGAAGTGCTGCTTTTCAAACTAACAAGCCTAGTTTCTGAATAAGTAGAGATTTGTTTATTCTGCTTATCTCAAGCCATAGCAAGTATTGTCCCTGTCTTTAAATGGTCAGATTTCTGCCTTCCATATCTTAATTCTATTTTAGAGAGATAACTCCAAAATGTTAGAGACTGTGTTTACTGAACTTGTTATACTCACACAAAAGGATGCTAAATATTTGATAATAATCTTCGCCTTCTTTGAATTAATATGAATGCCAATCTAAAACAGCACAGGTTGAACGAAAATTTTATTTTACTTGAATTTCTCATGCTCCTTTCCCCTGACATAAATTCTAAGAATAAAATTAAAGCCAACTGTATAAAGTATGTCTTTTTTCCTCTAAATGACATGAAGACATTAGTTTTGCCTTAATCACTTTTCATTTGAGCAGCTTAGGAAGGCTTGGCATGAATTTTTTATGTGTCAAATATACTCCTCCACCTACTCAATCATTTCCTGCTGCTTTCTGCATTTCTCCACTCTGGAAATCTGCTTCCTCCAAGGTATTTGGTGTCTTTGTACAATACTTGTACCCCAGTGAGTTGGGAAGATGCTGAGTGTACACTCAGCAATTCGATTCCCAAAATAGAGAAATGTCAAATTCAGGGAGAAATTCAGCGGACACCCATTAGACATCTCCCCGCAGGCTGGAAGAAATCCTGAGCAGCCTGGGAAGCATTTTCACTTCCAAGATGCATGAGGACCTTATTATTTCCTATCTGTGCTCACCTAGAGAAGATACGTTCGAGAATTAAAATTTAATGAAGAGTCAAGTTTGAAATTCTGCACCAGTGCACAACACTTATAAATACACCACAGTGATACTACCAGTGTATTATAAATAATACATGTAATGTTGATTAAAATTTTGATGTAAATTTCTAAAAACTTTATTAAAGTTGTAAAATAACTGACATGGGTTGTTTATAGTTAGGTGACAACTTAATTAATCAACTGCTGTCTCTACTGCAATAAAGATGAGAAGTACGTATTCTCTACTTTATTTTTATCCCTGAAGAATGAGCCAGAAAACACAAAATTATCTCCCTTTCAAAACACCAAATTATCTTTCTTTCAAAACAGTCTGAGTATTAATTGTGAAGTATGACAGCACATAGTCTTTGCCTAGACTAATAATTAATCTGGAAAATACAAATCTCTGACACTCAACTAGGAAAGAACTAAAGTGATAACCAGGGAACATTTATTCACACTCAGTCTGGAAATGATAATTTTTGTCTTGCTACAGAGAAAATTTTCAATTTTCAGGTCACCAAACAATTTAATTATTTATTACAGACAGAGAAATTAAACACAAAAACGATCACCACATGAAAGAAAATTTATATATACATATATATATAGTGCATGCTAGTTGTTTCAGGACTCTTTTAATTAGACTTATCTCTTTTTAAATGAGAAATCGCAGGACAATTCTGAAAATAAATAAGATGATGGTTAAAGTAACATCCTTATATAATCAGTCTTTTATTACTTTATCATTGTTCTTTCCCAAGAGTTTTGTTTTAAATGAAATACTTCAGCAGTTAGAAGATGCTGATTCTCAAGACCAAATATTGTGATTGTTAATGCTGCGGCAGCCTCTTTTCATTCATTCATTCATTCACTTAACAAACTCACTACCTGCAAAGCGCCAAGGGTTGCCAGGCCCAAATGCAGTCCCACAGAGTTTACAGTGTAGCAAGCAAGGTGTATTGTGGACATAACTAACTGTAGCAAGGAGACTGAACCCAACACAACTGAGCTCAAATCCCGGCTCTGTTTGACCTCTCCAACATTCCTCATCTGTAACGTATGGACAGCAATGTTGCTTATATCATAAGTGTGTTGTGAGGGCTCAGTGAGATAATTCGTGACAAATTTAATCTTTCTTCTTCTAGCTGTAGAGTTTTCGTTGTCACCGTCACCCTGTGAAAGAGCGATAATCACCAGGATATGAGCTCTTGGCATACAACAGGAGGCGTGACTTGTATCTTCACCCAGCTGCGCATCCTTTCAAGCTACCCTACACCCAAGTGATTCTTCCATTTCTTTGGGCTCAGTCATGGCTAGTAACTGTCTTCTTCAACCAAACTTCAAACCTGGTCCTGTTTCTATCTGCTGCCATTAAACAACTGCCCTGGATTTGCCACTGAGCACAAAGGGAAGGGAAAGAGCTCCTTGACTTCTTTCCCTACTTAACAGGCCCTTAATTCTTCAACAACCACACTCAAATTTAGTGGAATTTTTAGTGGATTTTTTTGTCCTTTTTGTTTATTTAATTTTAATCTGTATTACTTTAAACAAATGCCTTCTTGGACATGATTAATGATTAAACCTTTGGTTTGAAGGTCTTGTCAGGCATCATTTGTTTTCATCTCAGAGAGTGAGCATTTCTACTTCCTTTCTAGTATACACACAGCTGACTGAGTCCAGCTACGATTTATCAGTTGATTTGTGTAACCAACCCCTAATTTCTTCATTTTAGGCAGTGGGAGAGCACAGGAGAATCTATCGTTGGGCTCTTCACAGAGCATCAATTGGCCTTACTGCAGCCCAGTTAACCCCCAGAGGAGGACACAACCTCCTTCATCTCCATTACACTGACAAATATTTTCCCCTAGATGTCTGAGTCTGACTCCCTATCCCTGGAGATAGAATTACACTGACTATTTTCACAAAGCTCAACCTCGCAAGGACTTGCCCACACTACCCAGTCCAACTTTCTGTGGGAAGTCTAAATCTCCCTTGCCAGCCCTGAAAATCTTTCTGCTGCAACTTCTGCTGTGTTCTGCTACCCATTGTACATGATTACAGCACTCTGAGTGTATCTCAGGGATAATCCAATTTGTACCGTCACTATCGGTTTACGTGATTATCTGTTCAGCATTATAACTCTCTCCCTCTTTCTGTCCTTAGCAATAGATTCATACATACACAGTAGATGCTCAATAAATATTTTTGAACACATGAATCTGTAACCTAGTGCACTATCAAATAAGTAGCTGAAACACATTTAATGCTTCATATCAGGGTTGTAATTAGATTGAGCTTCAATAGCTAAATTATGTACAAAAATGTTCTCATAGCAGAAATACTTCATCTCAAGTTTCTAGACTTAAAAACCCAAAGTCGATGATTATTAAATCTCAAAGGACTAATCAAGAGAGTATACAGGATGATCAGTCCTCTCAGGGAACATAGATGTTCTTGGTCACCTATATTTCCACCCTCCACTGAAGTTCATTTTGAAGTCGTTAGTTAAATATCTATTTACCTTGAATTCTCATCCTCCACCAGCAAGTAGCCTACTCTTCCTAGCAACACACCTTCGTACAATTGTCTGCCTTTGCATCTGCTACCCATCCTCCATGTTTCTTGTCCAATGGCAGTTCCCCGTCCTCTTAGTGGACCGAAAGGCCACACATGGGATGGCTGGCTGCTCTCTCCTCCTTGATGTGCATTCTTCATTCTGCCACTTCTTCTCGGTCATTTCAGCTGGTCCTCCTCACCTCCCTAACCGTTGAACATCAGTCCCGTACTCCCACAGCAGTCCTGGGACTTCTCCTCCTGCCATCAGTGACTCCCTTAGAAATCTCACTCTCCCAGCTTTAAATATCAACTACAGTGGTGCCTCGATTCATGAACTTAATTCTTTCCACAATTCTGGTCACAAACCAAATTGGACAAGAACTAAACCAAATTCAATGGTTAGGATCAATGTTGACTCTTTGGGGAAATTTGATTCAGTTATTATCTGATTCTATCTGTGACCAGATTTGTGAAAAAAAAAATTAAGTTCATGAACCGAGGTACCACTACATAGAACAGAAGCTCCCAAATAATTATCCCTACTCCAAACTGACTCATCAACTGTGGATTTACAAACCTCCACGCATCTCTAACTCAACATATCCAAAATTGAAATTTTATTGTTCCTACTTCATACTACAATAACTCTTTTTTTTTATTGTTACTCAAAACAAATTGCTTCAAATCATACCTGACTCTTGTCTTCCCCTCATATCCTACATCCATCCCACCCAAAGATTCTATCTTTGAAATAAATCCAGAATCTGACTGGGTCTTACCACTACCTCCCTGGCCAAAGACCACCACTTTTTCATTGGATTATTACACAAGTTTCCTCTGCCTTCTTTTACATTTTCTTTCTCTATAGCTCATTCTTACACACTAGCTCAAGCATCCTAAAATCTAGAGATTTTCACTCCTCTGCTCAAACCCTCCAATGGCTCCCAACTCATCCAAGCAAAATCTAAAGATGTTACAATTGCTTGCAAGGCCCTGTGGGACCACATTACTTGTCATTTCTTCACCTCTTCCCCACTCATCTCTTACCATCTTGTCCTCACAACTTTGTTCCAGGAGTAATAGTTTCTTTTTTCTATCCTCAAACACACATGAGCGCCTAGAAGAGGTTTGCCACTGGATAGGTAATTGATTACTACTTGTGGGAGGAAGAAGGAAGGAAGAAAAGAAGGAAGGGAGGAAGGAACAGGGGAAGGGGTAAGAGTAAGTAACAATTCGGTAAATAGCTCAAACTCTGCATTCAAAAGAAAAGTGGCTGTTTTTAAAATGATATTCTCTATTATTTAACAGTCATAAAAATACTCTTTAAAATATATCTCATCAGATTTGGGTTTTTGACACTAACTTTAAAGCTAAATTATAAATTTGCAACCATTCTTACTACTCAGAGTTTACAGAAAACTATCTAATTGTCCATGGGCAAATGGAATGTATATAGTTTAGAGGCTCAGAACATTTTCAGAAATAATCAAAGCATTCTATACAAAAGGAAAAATATATATTCTGGAGTATGACTTGCAGGAACACAAGACTTTATTTCATGGACAAATCAAAATTACATTGCTGAAGAAATTGATGTTATGCTAGAAAAAAATATATACAACTTAAGGAAAAAATTGGGTTGAGAGAATAGAAGTGACCAACCAATAATAAGGATAAAAAATTCCGAGTAAGTATCCATAAGCCTGTAATAGACACAGTTGTTCAACACTTCGCAGATCAATTTGAGAGGCATTTTTATTGTGCTTCAGAAGCCCCAGATCTGGATCTATAAAACTTCAGTTACTGAAATTTTAATACCCTTGCTATTGTTTTAAGACAAAGTTTCATGGCCTCAAAGCCCGTAGACTGTGGAAACAAAGTAAGTTTGGGGCCTGAACCATGAGCTGAGAGGTTTGGCAGAGACACAGAGCAGAGAGAAGGGATCTCCACAGAGTGAAGCAAAACCCTGATGTCACCACTTGCCCCACAAAATTAAAAGTGACTATTCAGTATTTGATGTAATTGCTTTGGATGCCACCTGATACAATAAAGAGTTTCAGCAGCTCCTTTTTTTCTGTCTAGTGCACCTAAGTGATTTATACAGATATCTAAAGCTTACATGATTAAGTGTCAGCGTTTTGTTTGAATATGCCTGCAGGGTATTACCTCCCTGCCTACTTTCTTAAGCAGAGTTCACTGGGTGTAATTTAACTTCTGATGGTTCAGCCTCTGTGAGCGTGACTGTGTGATGTAGCAATAAAGAACCAGATTTAGAGACTGACATGAGAAACTGCTCACTTTTCCTCTCACGAGATGTTTGACCTTCAACCAAGTTACTTAAATTCCCTACACCTCAGTGTCCTTGTCTGAAAATTAGAGACATTAACACTATTACTGCAAAGATTCACTGAGATGCACACAGAGGCCACGTCTAAATGTGTGTTTTCGTCACCCATTTCCTTTCTTCCACATCAGTCAGCAGCACGGCCATGCCTGGCCACACGGGGTGGCCGAGCAGGTACCACACAGGAAAATCAATCCGGTCTTCCCACACTGCGTAGATGCTGGCAAATTTTTCCTAACGCCGATCCCACCTGGACTCAACTTCTTCCTTTTTCCAATATGTTTTCCACTGAGGTCCCAGCATGCTTTGCAGCCAAAATTATCATCTCAGATATAATAGTTCTCACATCCGTGTGCTAGACTTCCTGCTTCCTCCACCCTTTCAGGATATTGTTGGCGCCATTCAATTCATTCTCTGTGCTCTCCTTCTGTATGGCTTTTGTTCTACTGTCACTGACTCTAGTGACTATGGTTGTTAGAACTATTTAAGTGTAAGTCTGCTCCAGGTTTCCAATGTAAGAAAGAACGTGGGCTTTGGGGACAGCAATTCAACCACACAAGGCCTTTTTGATGAGTACAGAGAGCAGACGCAGGATTTCAATGTCTTTCAGAAGTTGAATAACAAGAGAGTCCAACCCGGTACAGTATTAACTCTTGACAGAAAGTTAGATAATTAATAACAACTGAAAGTTACTGATCTACTATCACTCCAACCATGTCTTCTCTCTTAAACCTGTTAGTATTCTATTTTTCCACATGACTTGCCCAAGCTCACCAAGCTAATAAGAGACTGACATTCAACTTTCAGGTAGTGTAACTCAAAATCCTACTTTTTTTCCACTGGACCAAACAGCCCCCATTTGCTCTCTACGAGTTCTTGGTAAAAAGGATGTGTTTGAAGATAACATCCTAGACTGAGGGAATGTGCTCCTATTGGAAAGTAGCGAAAACAGAGTAGGAGCAGAATTGCCTGAGGGAGAGAAATGGGAATCAAAGAAGCAAAGGAGGTGGAAGAATAGAAGGAAACTAAGCAAGACAAGTTCATAAAAAAATAAGCAGCAATGATCAAAGAAGGGGAGGAGCCAATATATTCCCAAACCTATAAACACTTAAGAAAAATTATGAAGTGCCACATCCTCCAAAGAAGTCAAATATTGTCCCTGCTAGGACTGTCCTAACCAGTGTGAAATGTGCTATGACATTAATCTCTTTGGTCCTCGAGAGTGGGAACTGGGCAACTTCAACCTCCAGAGAGAGAATTCATTTTCCTCTGCATTCCCAGGCAGTGAAAATATTATCAAGATAAGAAAGAGGTTAGTTAGGATGCCTGGGAAAAGCTACTCCCATTCCTTGCTCTTCTCTTCATAATCTCAATGGGCTCTAGCACCTTCAGACCATTGAGATTTCTGCAACCTGAGCCCTGGAACTGGCAAGAAAGTGCCAAGAACAGAGAAAATATTAATGAAATAAGATGGATCAAGGAGTTTCCACCATCTGAAGAGATCCATTAGGGCATTAAACAAAAGCAAATGCTTCCATTGAGAATGTTGATGGTTCTAAGCAGGTTCCTACTGACCTGCTAATTCACAGGATATCTAGGAATAGGCCAGGGACACAACAAAGAGCACTGCTCAGAGAGTGAGGCAGAGCGGAGCCTTGATAGTTATGATCCTGAATCCACAGCAGCAAGACTAGACCCTACCGGGCAGGGGCAACTAAGCTTGTTAAATTTCCTACCCAGGTAAAGATTGGCTTGGAAATTGAGTGGGCCTGAGAGTGGCTATCTTAGCCTTTTGGGACTACTAGTACATGCCATGCCATAACCTAGGTGGCTTGTAATTAACAAATGTCTCACTGTTCTGGACGCTAGGCAGTCCCACATGAAGATGCTGGAAGATTCGGTATTCAGCAAGGGCCAGTCCCTCCCAGATGGGGGCCTCTCACCACTCCCTTTAATGGTGGAAAGGGAAAGCAGCTCTCTGCAGCCCTAATCCTCTTCGTGAAGGCTCTGGTGGAGCATGAGGGAAGCTGGCACTAGCGTATGAACTTAGGGAAAAACATAGGTTTATTCCATAGAGATAGGAGAGAAAGATTGTTGACTTAGTCTAGCAGAATAAATTGAGTAGAAGAATCTCTCTTATAGAAGGTACAAGTAGATGTCCTACTTTCCCCCCATGTCAAGCATCTTGCAAATTGTTGCTCTGATGAAATAAAGTGGTATCCCCTTGGAAAGCACATAATTAGTACATGCAGGCAGGGGACTGTGTCTCTTCTCGTCTGTCTCTGTAGTCAAGAAGACCACAGGAACATAGTGTTTACTACTCTTCAACAAACAAAACCCAAAAGTGCTGCTGAGTGTAAAGGCTGCCACATCCCTTCAGGCTTCTTTCGTTGTGTGTATCCTCCCTCCCAGGACTGCCATTGCCTCTCATTTGCCTTACTCCATCTTGGCCCCCGTGCCCATCGTGAAGTCATGAACTATGTTTTCTCACCACAATTTCAGGCTGGCAACCACCCGAGCGCTGCAGGTAGTTCTACTTCCCCAAATGTGCAGACCTCATTGCGCTGCTGATGCAGGCTTTTATAGGAATCTGTACCTCATTTGGTCCTCGCTGCTGGCAAATATAAGAACAGGAAGATGTGCTGGCACATCCTCCTAGATTTCTAGATCCAGACAAAAGCATTCATTCCCACAGTGCTGATGGACCATCCCTGGTGCCAACCACACAATTTCTACAGAATACACCATGATCTCTAAGTCTGGAAGGAAAAATGCCCATAACTGAGACAGCATTCTGTACCCAACGTTCATTTAGCTCATTCTCCATCATTAGTTGCCTCTTTGTTCCCGTTCTAGAACTTGGATTGTTTTAAAAAGGGGCCTCTTGCCTTCCCTTCTTTATTAATAATAGTGAGAATGTCACCTCTAAAACCTTTTCCTCGCCTCTTCTTTGACCAAATAATGCACTCTCCCAACATCCTCCCTTGGCACTCAATATCATATCAAATTCAAATAAATCACAGTTGGCTTTAAAACCCTCCAGCAGTTCATGTCTGCCTACATCAACTCCCACGCTCTGCAGCTGTTCTTGTCACATAAACCTTCTCGCAGCCCTCTTTCCTCCATGACTTGCAATTTTTTACCTTCTTGCCTCGCTCTCTCGCCCACCTGAATCAAGCTCCCATCACTATCAAACTGATGATTTGAGAGGGAGCAGCAAAAGTTGCAGTCATATTCTTACCCCGCTAGTTCCTGACGGTGACCTTGAGAGACAGCAATAATAGTAATGATAATAACCACAGGCACTTACCAAGGATTTTGTCTTTTACCCCATTTAATTACAACAGCAACCTTGTGAGAGAGGGATTACCGTGATGCCCATTTTAAGGACGTGAAAATCACCCAAACACACTGAGCCTAAATTTTCCTATTTAAAAATAATATCCAATTGCCAAGGATAAAAATACAAATGTGAAATGCATGGCATAAATTTATATCAATACTTTTCTTCCTTCCTAGCCTGCTGCCATGTCCTCCTTATTCACTATTTCCCACAATTTCTCTTGCAGGAATTGCTGCTCGACTAACTAAAAGAAAGACTAGTGCCTTTTCCTGTAATTAAATACTATTCTTTTTCTCCCCTACAATGCATAAGGGCTAAGCAGTAGGGTTTGTTTGTTTGTTTTAAAAGAAATAAGTGGCATTTACTGTGCCCCAGAAATATAATAACCTGCAACTCAGCACCAGCGCTCCATGATGCCTGGCTAGAAACAGAAACGGCGCTCTGCCATGAGGAGGGGAGGCAAATGCCTCCTAAGTGTGCGAACCAGCCTTTTCCCTCTGCAGCCTCACTCTCGAGGGAAAACAACTTTCCCACCTATTCTGTGAAATTCCTTCACCAGAGGACAAAGTCACAAAGCCAGGCTTAAACTGCCAAAATACCATTGCGTGAGTGAATACTTGAATGTGACTCCAAGTTCTCTGTTTCAGATTTTTTTCTTACCAGCAGAGATTGACAGAGATGACAAGAATACAAGAGGGGGAAAGGGAAGCAGGCATGGAAATGTTTGTGTCCACTCAGTTATTTGGCCCAGAAATAATACCATTCCTTCCCATGTCTAGTATAGAAGCACGATAGCTATAACGAAGCTAAAAAATACCAGGGTTAGTATGATTTCCAAACAAAGAGATGGATAAACTGTGATTGCAACCCATCTGTGCTCCCCGTAGAAGACACACCTCAGCTTACAAGGTGGTCCATGTTTGCTTCTTCTTTTATACTTTTCATATTATTTGATAAATTAATGTTCATATAATCACAGTCTCTGAAATCATTGAAATTGCCAATATTTCACATATTTCAAAGCAGAACTGGAATTTACCATCGATAAATAAGTGGTAAGCAGTGATAAAGAGTATTTTTCATCCCAGGAAGAGAAAACATCTATGATAAGTTTCCTGAAATAAAGAAAGAAACAGTCAGTGTTGTTTGAGACAGCTTCTAAGATGCCCTAAAAATCCCTGACTCCTGGGCATACCCTTACAAAATCCCACCCCTTGAGAGTGATTCGGATTTATTGCCTTGCTTCTAATTAATAGAATATGTCGCAGTAATGGATGGCACTTCTGAGATCGGGTTCTAGAAAGATTGAGGCTGCTGTGCAGGGTGTTTAACTCTCTCATTCATGCTGAGAAGTTTGACTGCCATGTTTTGAGCGGCTCTATGAAGCCCGCATGGCTAGGGATTCAGACAGACCCCGGGCAGCAGTGACAAGACAGTGAGACCTTCATTCAGACAGCTGCAGACAACAAAATCCTTCCAACCATCACATCGGTGAAGGTGGAAATGATTCATCTCCCAGCTGAGGGCGGTGGCTTCAAAGGAGGCCACAGCCGCAGGTGACATTGCGGCTGCAGCCTCACGACCAGAGACAGCCAGACATACCGTTTCCTAAACGCTGACCCACCAGAATCACGAAATGACCATGCTTGTGTTTAAGCCACTAACATCTGGGGTGATTTTGATACCCAGCGATATATCACTAAGATAAATGTCTTTGGAACTCATTTTTAAAGTCCCAATGGCTATAACTGCGACTTTCAAGATCATAAAAAACACCCAGTTTTTTCATCCTATTAATTTATTTAATTTTAATAGGGATTTGGAACATCACACAAGCTACAACTTTCTTGTTTTCTGGCTTGTTTTCTAATGCTAAAATAAAGACAAGAATTAAGACATTCTGGTTTTTATAATTAGAAGTTTGAGAGTATTTTTTAAACAATAGAAGACTTTAAGGATCATCTAATAAAGGAGGATTTTAAAATGCCAAGTTAACTATATCACTCTGGTACGCCTTCATGAGCTGCCTTCGTGAGCTGCAGCATTTTAGAGTTTATAATATCATCTAGGCCAGCTGAAATTTAAGCAAACTGAGCCTCAGCGGGGTTAAATGACTCTCTAGCACGTGGCAGAAACCCACATTTTCTGACTCTGGATCGTTGCTCTTTCTATCTCACTACTTTGAAAAACCAAGAAAGCATGGCCAGCTGCAATAACCTTGTCCATTTTACCAAAATAAAAATGGAACATCATCTAGGAAACATTAAAATGCCCCACAGCAGTACAGCAATGCCTGGTTTGTCGTCCTAATTTTCAACTTGCAGGGAGGCATCTCAGCAGCACGTGGCTAACTGACTGGCCAGTTTACAAACACTCCTGATTTCACAAGCAAATTTTATTGGGTGGGAACTCTCCTTCAGGTTAACTTGCTCTTCACACACATAGGTTAATTTAAATAGCAGTGAAAATTTAGCTTGAAAGGATAATTACAATATTTCACCCTCCTTTTATCTCAGGTTATGTAAATGAGGCTTTAATCTTCTCACAGTTCATATTATATTAATACAGGGAATAAAAAGATCTCAATATATTGTATGCCGTCAATCATTTTAGAACGCGTTCACACAATTGTAGTGGGTACGAACTGAAGTAATTCCCTTAATCATGTGCTGTGCATATTATCAACAAGCAAACAGATGGACTCGAAGCTTGGCAGAGTTCTCACTTGGGCAGTGTAAGTTGCCATTTTTATCAGATCGCAAGGTTTGGAGGTTTTCTGACATTTTTCCAATATTGAAAGTGTTTATTGAAAAGCTAGGGATAGCCCCAGAGAAGCAAATCCAACTTCTGCCCCCTTTTAACCTACAATTTTCGCTTCCTGCCTAAGGCAATGAAAGCACTAACCCTGAGCGACAAGACCTCAGCTGGACCCTTATTCTCTACTTTGCACCAAGCTCTTGTGGGAAACTCTGTCATTCACAGCGCTGCATAGTGAAACATGATGGCTGGAGGAACGTACCATCCTCGAGTTTAATAAATATCAGGAGGAAGCTGGCAGGGAAGCTCTAACCCCGGGTCATTTAAAAAACAATCAAAATAGTGTTTTTCATCCACACAGTGTTAACACAGCACAGTGTGTTTATATTAGAGTTTAGAGGGGAAGTGAGAAAGAGGAGCTAAAGTTTTTCTATTATGCCTCAAGGCCAAGCTCAAGGTCAAATTCCCCCAGGAAGCCTTTCATGACCATCCTGACTCTAAATAATTATTCCTTCAAGTGTGTGACCACAGGACGTTATTAGCACCAGTGAAAGGTTTATAGAATAGCGGTGAAGAGGAAGTTCTGTGAATAGACTGGCTGGTTTCAAACTCAAACATCGCTAACTCACTAGATACAGGCCTGAAACAAACAACTGAATCTCTCAAGTCTCCAGTTCCATCTATAAAAGGTGGGCAACATCTGCCTTCGTTTGAAAGAATGATTAAAGAGATTGGGACCGCACGGGAACACGTAGCTCCTGTGTGTTCACTGTGTGCCAATCAGAAACATTCACCTGTTTTATCTCTTCGGTTTTCATAACAATCTTCTGAGTCAGATACACTGAACCCCGTTTTACAAAGGGAACCGAGGCTCAGAGAAGTTCAGTAATCAGCTACCGGACACACTGTTAGTAAATCGCTGAGTTAGTGTCTGAATCACAGAGTCCTGGATGCCAAATCCACACACCCCACTTCAGTGAAATGACGCCACTCGTGAACTTCCGGAACGCACTATCTTCAGTCTTCAGTTGCTCAGCATAGTCGATTACATACCTCCGTCTACCTCACTGCAGCGTCAACTTTACCTTGGGCGGCAACTGTTTCATATTCTTCCCGGGATTGCCAACGTCTAGCGTGGCACTTAACCTATAATAGGTGCTCATTACATTTTCTTAAAATAAAATTAGTTGGAAAAGTTGCAGCTTCCCTATAGCGGTTATTATCCTTAATTAAGAAAATAATCCACTAAAGAAGAAAGGTCACAAATTTCCTTGGGCAAAGAAAAAGTGCTCAGAGATGAACACAGTCATGAGCCTAAGCTGTCAAAACCAAAATGGAGCTGAGATTCTGCCGGAGGCATCTCTCCTGAAGCCCATCAGTCAGTAGAGTTATTGATTATCTTCTGGGTGCTAAACTAACCTCATGGTATCAGTGGCTGCCAAACAGCAGGGTTGAGCTGACTTCTGACATTCCGAAGGAACTGTACGAGCGATGATCTAACCCTGAAGGACACTGTGAAACCTCTATTTCAAGTTGTCCATAAAAGTTTATACTTCCATTAAAGGCTGTCTGTCACACAAGTCTCCGCCCTAGAAGAAACTGCATTTTTCAGTTCTTACTGAGGAAAAGTGGTTTGTGGATGCCCTTCCTCTCTGGGACAGAAAAATGTCAGAAATGCAGTACCCTTACGGTGTAGGAAATTTATTTTGCCTTATTCTGGGTTGGTAAATAGAAATTCTTAATGTTTCAAAGACAGACAAGACAGAAAAAACATTTGTGAGAATAGTCAGTGGATAGAAATGACTACATTTCCACATGCCAAAGAATGAAGTTGGATCCTTAACACACACTATACATAAAATTTAACTCAAAACGGATCAATGACCTAAATACAAATGCTAAAACTGAGAAACTCTTCAAAGACAACATAGAAGTAAATCTGTATGACCTCGGATTGGTGATATATTCTTTGATATAAGAATAACAGCATGAGCAACAAAGAAAAAAGGTAAATTAGATTTTATAAAACTAAAAACTCCTCTGTATCAAAGGACATTATCAAGAAAATGAAAAGAAAACATACAGAATTAGAGAAAATATTTGTAAATCATATAGCTCATTGAGGTTTAACTTCCATAATATACAAAAAATAAACTCCTACAACTCAACAAGAAAATAAACAATGCAACTTTAAAATGCATAAAACACTTAATAGATAATTCACCAAAGAGATACACAAATAGCCAATAAGCACTAAAAAAAGATGAATGTCATGAGTCATTTGCAGAATACACATTAAAACCACAATGAGATATCACTTGACTGCTACTAGAATAAATAGAAGATAAACTCTAGAGAAAAATGTAAAGAAAATATTGTCGCACACGTGGAAAAATTGGAAGCTCATATTGCTGAAAGAAATGTGAAATGGTGAAGCATCTAGGGATACAGTTGAGCAACTTCTCAAAAAACAAACCATAGAATCACCATTTGCCCCAGCAATCCCTCTCCCAGTTATATACCCAAAAGAACTGAGAACAGCAACTCAGATGGATAGTTGTACACCAGTGTTCATCACAGCATCATGCACAATTGCAAAAAGGTGGAAACAACCCCAGTGTCCATCCATGGATGAATAAACACAATGTCCTAAATGTATGCAGTGGAATATTATTCAGCTCTAAAAAGAATGAAGTTCTGTTACGTGATATACAATAGGCAAGCTTTGAAAACATTGTGATCAGTGAAATACACCAGATACAAAAAAAATCCTATGAGTCTAGTATTTACAAGAGGCAAATTCATGGAGACAGAAAGTAAGATAGAGATTTCCCAGCCCTATAAGGAGACAGAAATTTAGGTATTGCTTAAGGGTTACAGAATTTCTGTTCGGTGGTGGAAAGCAAAGAGTGGCAATAGTTGAACAAAAATGTGAATATAATCAACACCACAGCATTCTATGCTGAAAAATGGTTAAAGTGGCAATTTATGTTATATACGCATATATCACGATTTTTAAAAATGTTTAAGGGGGAAAGAATCAATGAGTGGAGTGTTGCTCTCGCCGACAGCTCTTCCAGTCAGCCGTGAACACGTACCGCCGTGATACTGAGCAGCCCGTGAGGTCCTACACGGCCTCTCCCGTCACTTCTCCCTCCTGTCCCACATAAAACACGGCATCCGGAAATCATTTCTGTTTGTAAATGTTCTCCTGAAGAAAGGACACATACCCAAGCCCAACTGAGACTAGCTCACGAAATGACAGAAACCCAGTTATCCTCAGTACAGTCTGAACTCATTCAGGACCCAAGAGACAAAAAGAGACACTGTAAGAATTTCTCTCCAAGGTTTACAGTGAAAATGGTTTACAGCAAAATGTTATTTTCCTCTTGGGGATCAATCTGCTATTTTCTCTAAATATCTTACATAACTTCCTCCGAGCAACAAAACAGTAATTGTAATAAGAAAGAGCATATATTTAGACTCCTAAATGTCTCCTCAAAATGACAAAACATTGACTTTTACTTAGAACGAGAGAGTGAAAGATTTAAACCAGCCTAGTAATCCATGATGGAGTATTTACACCCAACACTTTACCTTGCACGTCCACATGACGGTGAACAAGGAAAAAGGTGAAACCCTCAGAACGAGCTGTCCATAACTCGAGGGAGCCTACTGCAGAACACGTTGGTGTAAGTAGTAAATGATTCTGCCGCCCTACACCGAAAGAGCAGTGCCCCCGAGAAGGGGTGCTAGTACAACTTACTGAACCAAGCGTATGTACACCTAGATCTCAAAATCTGTATTTTAAAAGTCACAAACAAGATTTACAATAGCCAAGTCACACTGGTTTTTACATTTCTAGTTTTTACAAAGGAGCCTTTTCAGAATCTGCTTTACCTCACTTTCTACTTATCCTTGAACATAATGTTCAAAGTATCTCACAAGAGAGAATCTTCAACTTGTTTTTCACACCCCCGTTATCTATGTGCTGTACCTTCAATGAGAATTGAGAAGCAATTCAACGATGGACATTGCTCTGAGATGCATTTGGGACAGGGATCAATTCTTGGAAAACAACTCATTTCAACAAAACGTTTTTGAATGTTTATTATATATGAGGCAGTACGGAGGAGAGTGGATTTTTGGTGTCTCCATCTTTCCCTAAGCATCTACTTTTCCTCCATACTTTTTCTCCTTTCTTCAGAATCTCAATGCCCACCTTTTACCTCATCGTGGACACATATTCCCTCTTCCTTCCAAACTCTACTTCCAGAAAAATTCTAAAATCCACTTATTTCTTATTCTATCTCCAGTGCCTAAAGTAGGGTTTGGCACCTACTAATAAAGCTTATAACTTATTTGTTCAAATACAGTGATCAATACATATTTGCTGGTGAACAAATGAATCAATGGACTTTACCAGGACTATTTGCATAAACAAATAAGTAATGTTACTCAGACTATTAGTTCTCAAAATAACTAGAAAGGGGAGGGTCTTTCTTCTTTAGAAAAGGGACATATATTTGGATGGACAGACCTTGAAGGAGTAAGGTAAAATCAAGGACCAAACAGAATTATATTTCTGGAATCAAGTTTTGGCTTAGTATGCTTTGTTTGCTTTACTTGGCCCGTTTTACATCTTGACAACTAAAAGATAGAAGATATACTTACTCTATGACATCCAGTAACAGATGATGTAGCATCATATACTCACTGGGCAGGAAAAAAATCCAGCTAAGTCTTTTTGTCTTTGGTTTTTATAGTCACACTTAATGAGAGGAACTCATGCAAACCACTTTATAAATTAAGGAAGACCTAACATGGGTTTCCATAGATTGTAATTTTGACTCACACTCTCTTATGCTTACAATAATTAAAGATCACTTATTTATGTGCCACTTTCTTTGAAAAATTTTATCTCATAAAAAAGCAGTTCTCACCAGAAAGAAGTAAGTTGAGTCACAAGTTAGATAGCCCCCACCAATAGTGGCATGGCTGCTTCTTGAATGCAGGCAAAATTCTTTAGAGGAATTGCCCCACAATTTCAGAACCTTTTTAGTAATCAGTGTTTCAGGAAACTGAAGTCAATGGATAATTGCTATTAATGTGTTTGATGGAAGGTTTATATGCTTTAGAGTCAGACAGGCACACTTTAAATTTCAGTTCTGTTTCTAACTATGAGAAGAAATAATTTTCTTAGGCAAGTTATTTAACTTCTCTAAGCCTTAATGTTCTCATTTGTTCAAAAGTGCATGTGAGGAAACAAGAGTAAATTGCCTGACATGAGTAAACACTCCATGAATAACTAGGAAAATGATGGCAGAAAGGTAGCCCCGAGGTGGAGGTAGGCAGGAAATTTATGGCAGCGCACATTAAGTGGCAGCAAGGAGAGAAGAGGAGAGAAGTAAGTGATTTTAAGCAACGGCCATGTGCCAGCCCCAGCCTCAGCCCCAGTTCTATTCCCACAGGGCTTCACTGCAGATGTGTGAAACAGCCAGGCTCATCCCCATTTCACAAAAGAGAAAATGAGACCAAAGGAAGTTTTAGCCAGAAAGAAGAGTTAGAATTCCAACCTAAGTCTTTGTGATGCCAAATCCAGGGTCATTTTAGTAGCACAGCATACGAGTTCATAAGACTAACTTAAAGATTTTAAAATAGTCTAAAATGCAATCAGTATAGTGAGCCATTCAGCTAGGTTTCCCTAGACACAAAGATTGAGGTGCTAAAATTTCTGTATAAGAGCCAGTCAACCCCATGGCCATATTATCAACATCTTCCATGTTGCACTCACACTTTTAGGCTTCCTCTTAGCATTATCCAGCAGGGGGAAATCATTCTCTGATGATAACATTCAGCTCTACTGACATTATCAGGTAATGGGTGACATTCAATTAGTGAAAGGCTAGATTCTTCTATTAAAAACACTCTGGGAAAGATTTCTAGATTTCTGAAAATTGACCATAACTTTGAGTGGCATTTGGAAATAGAAGAGTTATATTAAACTATACAAAGCTTTGGGCTTTCACGTGGCTAGTACCTTTGTACTTCTGTTTCCTATTTCAAGTATAAGGGTTCAGCACACCACTGTTTCCATCTTGCCATGTTTGTAACTTGGACAGGCTCACAGAGAAGCACTCTAGGCAAGACAGACACTCAGAACCACGCGTTAGTGTTATTCAGAAGAATCTATGCATGACAACTCACACAAGTGTAAACTAAACTGTGGCAAGAGACAACAAGGCATACCAGAAAGACCACGGCAGAGGGGAAAGTAATACAATCTATGAGGAAACAATACTAAGCCAAAAATAGAGCTGCAAGATTCTGAAGGCCAAATATTTACCTTTTTAAATAAGTTAATTTGACTATAACATCCATTTGTCATTGATAAAAGAAAGTAAAACCCATACTAACACCTTAGAAACAAACCTCTCCATGGAACTTTATATCAGAACTGCCCTACAGAAATATGATAGTTACATGTGTAATTCTTAATTTTTAATAGCCATATACAAAAATACGTAATTGGTATCAATTTTAATAAAATTTCATTTAAACAAATATATACAAAATATAATCATTGCAATATATAATCAACATAAAATTATTAATGAGATCCTTTCTTTTTTTATATACTTAGCCTTCAAAACATGATGTGCATTGTACACACATAACACATCTCAATAGAGATTCTAAATTTTTATTGGAAATACTTGGACTATATTTATATTTTGTAAAATGTATAGTTGATAAAGAACAGTTGAGTACTTTAGTTGTTCTAACATATTTAAACATTTTCCAATGGCTGAGTATTCATTTTTAAATTTGAATTAACTAAAAATTACATAAAATTCAGCTTCTCAGTCACACTGGCTCTATTTCCAGTGCCCAGCAACCACAGGCAGACAGCACAAGTCTGAATGAATGATCTTGTCTATCCCTTCATGCAGAGGACACTGACTAACACAGAACACAGTGTCGTCAACACTGTCCCTACAAACTTCCATTTCTTCTGAGCATCCCCCAATGTAAGCTAAGTGTCTAATGTCAAGGTCCACTCTGTTTTCAACAGAAAGGCAAAGCCAATGTCCACTGACAAGTCTCTCTGATGATCTAGAATAAAACGGTCTCTCAGAGTACCCTTTGGGCTACTCTCTGTCTATATTAGTTTGTCTACAAACTTTTCTCCACTGAGTTTTTGGTTTGCAGACTGGAGAAGATAAAGTTCATAGGCAAGAGCCTAAAGCACATACATCTTTCTTGATTAAAAATAACTCAAGCCGGGTATAGTGGTGCACACCAGTAATCTCAGCACTTTTGAGAGGATGAGGCAGGAGGATCACAAATTTAGGTCATGCCTGAAGAAACTAGTGAGACTCTAGGGATGCTGCTCAGTGCAAAGGCCCTGGGTTCAAGGTTCAATCCCCAGTATTGCAAAAAAAAAAAAAAAAAAAAAAAAAAAAAAAAAAAAAAAAAAAAAAAAAAAAAAAAAAAAAAAAAAAAAAAAAAAAAGACAACAACAAAAAATAATCCACGTGTTTTAAAAGTCACCTGGGGCTGGGGATTTAGCTCAGTGATTAGAGTGCTTGGCTTGCAAGCACAAGGGCCTGAGTTCGATCCCCGGCACCGCAAAAAAAAAAAAAAAAAAAAAAAAAAAAAAAAAAAAAAAAAAAAAAAAAAAAAAAAAAAAAAAAGTCACCTGGTTGGCAAGTGACAAATACATAAAAGAATCAGGCCTCTGGAAAAAATAATGAAATATAAAAGTTCTCTTTTAGAATTAAAAAGACTACTTCAAGAAGTTCAAAAATCAAGCAATGATAATGCAAAATTCTAGTATTACATTTAGCCTTCCTTATGCATGGGTTCTGCACCCACATATTCAACCAACAGCACATGGAAAATATTCTAAATAATCATTATACCTGTAATGAAGTTCATATGGACTTTTTCTCTTGTCATTACTCCCTAAACAATATAGTTTAAAACCCATTTCTCCAGCATTTGTGTTGTAAGTAATCTACAGATGATTTCAAGAATGTATATAAACTGCTCAAAAACACTGCATCATTTTATATAAGGAATTTAAGCATCCTTGGATTTCGGTACCCATGGGGGCCTAGAACCAATCTCCCACACTTACTGAGAGATAATGAGATCGAAATACTTTTTTTAAAGTACTTTTGAATTGAAAAAATAAACTGAACATAGAAAGCATCCTACTCTATTTTTACCAAGTCACCACAACTTTCATACAACTTTCATATCAAAGCCTAAAGATGATTTCACAGATCACAATAAAATAAAAATTAAATTAAATTGAAAATGACAAATTCCATTTACAAAGAGATACAGGGGTTCGCCAGTGAATTTTGAAAAGCCTTTTGCACCATTTTGCTCATCTCAATTTCCTCATCTCTCTGTTATAGAAATAGATGAACTCAAGCATATTTATGTCCAAGGATAGGTTATAAGGAATTAAATAAAGTAATGAGAAAAGGAAGGAAAAAACAAAGAGGTCTCATCAAAACTCCCCAAGTGGGATATAAAAAAAGTCTCCCCTTTTCTCATTTACTGTTAATTACAGCTGTCAGATTTATCCACAGAGCGGATTCCTGGGTCTTCTCCATTCTCCGTTGAAATTGACACATTAGTCAGCTTGGGGGAATCCCATTGGGCTGGGCCCCAGTTCCTCATTGTCTCCAGCGGATCTCCTCCTGGCAACCAGACACGATTATCTGCACTGTGGGGTGTGCAGAATAAATAAAGGTTAAATGATTATCAAAATGTGACCAACATCTGAGCAAACAGCATGCACCTTGGCAGGAGGGATATCAGTATTAACGCAAAGCTCATCCAGTTGTGGGAATAACCTTGGCAGATGAAGGCGGGAGCTGCTCTCCTAGCTGCAGATCTTCTCCTGGGCTGGCTGCCCCTGAGCAGGAGCCCACAGTGGTTCCGCCGCACCTGGCCCAGCGTCCCAGGGCTTCGAGGCTGGATGTGACCATGGCCCCAGCCTTCTCCTCCTGTCATCATTTGTTTTCATAGCTATAAATGTCAGAGACAGTGGTATTTGGATTCCCATGTCCCCTTCGCAAGGAATGAGACAAGAAAACAACATTTGTGTAATTTAAGCATGAGGTCTCCGGAGGGAAGAATTTTTGATCTGTTGGTCTCCGCAGTTAAGCAAAGTCAGGGAGACTGAGCAGACGTTGAAAGGAACGAGATGTCTCTTGAGGGGAGCTGGGAGAGTGGCGCTTACTGCGCGCCAAGCACTGCGGGCACAGCTCGAATGGTCCCATTTCCTCCGTGCGAAAGCCGATGGAGTGGGTTCTGTCATCATCTCCACCTTTCAAACAAAGAAACTAAGACCCAAAGAAAGTA
Source organism: Hystrix cristata (assembly GCA_004026905.1). Taxonomy (NCBI): domain Eukaryota; kingdom Metazoa; phylum Chordata; class Mammalia; order Rodentia; family Hystricidae; genus Hystrix; species Hystrix cristata. The sequence continues at coordinate 42,743 of PVJO010014248.1, forward strand.
ACTTGCCCAAAGTCACACGGCCAAGGCGTGGAGGAGCTGAGATGTCGGCCCCAAGTGGTGACTCTAGAAACCGCTCTCAACAGCAGTGCCACAGCGCCACCCTCTGGGCCTGCTGGAAAAACCCACTTGCCAATGAAATCCAGAGACTGCAGACCCAGTGTTTGTGTCCCCGCTAAAATTCACACGTTGAAACCTCATCCCCAGCGGGAAGCTGCGGTATTTGGCAGTGGGACCTTGGAAGCGTCGGGGGGTGAGGCCCTCGTGAACAGGATGAGTGCTCGTTAAAACAAGCCTCAGAGACTTAGGCGCATCTGTGAGCCAGAAGTGGGCTCTCGGTGGACCCCGAATGTGCAGGCACTCTGATTGCGGCCTTCCCAGAGTCCCAGCCTGTGAGAAATCAATGCCTGTGGTTTAAGCCTCCCGTGCTATGTTTTCACAGGAGCCAAAACAGACAATCAAGCAAGAGTTTAACCAAAACTTAAATCTAAGGAATGGAGGCGCACATTAGAAAGGATTGTTGTCAGTAGTGACTCCATTGTAACACGAACACTGGACAATTGCACGAATGGCATCCCGAGCAGAAAGGAACCCTTGAACACTAGAGAAGATCTAACCAATGTGTATTGGGAGAGAGACGATGAGAAGCTAAAAGAGAAATACTGTCAAGAGGAAATGTGAGAATACCTCACATGGCCTCCACTCAAAGTCCAAATGTAGTTTAAAAAAAAAGAAAATGACTTTAACTTCTTAATGTTTTTGCCTGATATTTTCAGTGAGATCTTAGTGGAAATAATGAATTTTACGATAAATAGAATTTCTTTTAAAAAGTTCATGTATTCTTCATTTTCATTTCAATTCAGTCAAATTAAAACTTTGGAACTTTTAATTATGTGTAGCACTATTTTGAACAACTATTTGATATTTCTATTTTACTTTATGCTTTAAATACTACCAGTAGCCCTATACTAGTTTATAAAAGTACTTATAGAACAATTGCTGGAATGAGGTGCTACTGATCTGAATACTGTTTATTTCAGGATGACAGTATTTGGAGAGTTTTTATTATAATTATCGCTCGTGCCATTATTAGCATTTTACTTTTTCAGTGCTCCATGTTTATTGAACATTTATGATATGATGAGAATTGTTCTTGGCTCTGAGATTTAGCAGAGAACAAGACAAATGCTTCCTTTCCCTTTGAGGGTTTCTGCCCCAGAGGGGAGACAGCCAAGAAACAAACAAGCAAAGACCACAGTGTCAGGGACTGGAGAACAGTCAGAAAAGGATGATGCTGACGAGCGGGCCTCTTTCTCCTACAACGATGAAGAAACCATTTCAACATGGTAACATTTAAATGAGAATCAAAAGATGTACAGGAAAGAGTCACGCAAGAATCAGAAGGAAAATATCAAGAAAGAAAAAGCTGATACAAATGTCCTGAGGTGGGAAGGCTCTTTCAAAGTATTAAAGGAAGTCGGTGGATCTATACTGAAGTTTCAAATTTGAAACCAAGTATTTAGTGAGTTTTCTAGCATGCTTAATTGCACAGTATGTAATGCAGTGAAAATGTTCAAATTTGATTCAGCTTCCATTCATTTTTATCTCTCCATTGCCCGTCCCGCTGCCCTGCCTTCACAGGGCAACCTCTGTAGACTTAGATCAAAGTTTTTATTTCATATGAAGTATTGAAATCAGCAGATCAGCTCTCCGAGTCTCTTCCCAGAGTAGTGATCGCCCAACTGGGGATGTTAAATGCTTGCTTAACTAAGCTAATGGCAACGCTGAAAGTTTTATTGACATTAAACCCTTTCAAAAGTATCTGACAACCTGGCTAAAAGCATATATACTGTGTGAATCTCCTTCATTAATGAGGCAATTAATCGTGAGAATTAGCAAACTTCAATGAGAATGAAGCGGGCTGCTGTGAAAATAGAGCTCGGGGCCGCTCCCGAAATCTCCAGTCACCAAGGAAGCACCTCACGCCGAGGAGGCCCGCAGTGATTGACAGCTGCGGTTATTGATTTTGGATTTTGAGAACAACTCCCAGGGGCTGGCATCGGCGAGTCAGAGGCAGAATTTGATGAGGCAGATGGGACCCTGAGGGAAGACCTCGTAAGGCAGAGTGGCAGAGTGCCCTTTCCCTGACCCTCGCGGGCGCAATAAAGGATGGTTTCTTTCTCATTTTCACAGGGCTTCATTCCCACCAGGCTACATCTGACGACGATGACAGCCCAGAGGAGTCTTGCTCTCCAGGAAAAAAAAAAAATTTAAGCTTCTTAAGTACAAACTTTGAAACTACCACCAACAGGCATGTGCTTCACAGAAGAAGATAGGAGCAAACCATCTGGCAGCCAGGCTCGCCCTGCATCCACAATCCGGACTGTGACGCAGATATCAAAGGGGTGTGTGTGTGTGTGTGTGTGCGCATGTGTGTGCGCGCGCCCTATCTTCTGCATGTCAGCATATTGGAGCAGCATTTCTAAGGCCGTGCCTTGGTAAAGGAGCCTCTCACCCAGCTCCCCATATCACCTGCCATCAGGAACAGACGGCGAGATAATGCTAAGCAAATGAGACAAGAGGCTCCTCTGTCACCTAAACGCACTCTTCCTTCTCAGACTAGCTCAGGTGAAGGAGCACCAGGGAGTCGGGAGCATTTTGCTACACGTACAAAAGAATGATGCGCTTAATTCCATCCTCAGTAATAGGAAGTGGTTTCTCTGGCAGAAAACATGACGACGTGATGTGTGCTCAAAGTAAAATCACAACCAGAAATGAAAAGGCCCTGGGGGGGTGACAACCATAGATCCAAGAAGGTGATATATTTCTGGGAAAGTTTTCACACCAACATCCTGTTGATACGTGTTCATTTACTTTCTCATCTCTTCCCATTGTGCTGCATTTAAGCGTTTACAGGTGCTGGTATTTTAATTAAAAATTATTAGAGGACAAATTTAAGTTATAAACATTCCAATCTAACTGCTAACTTAATTACAGTCTGTAAATTAGAAAAGATCCCTGGTATCTGATTCTAGAAGTAAAACACTGTTGAAGTTTGGGCATGGTTTGTCCCTTTCAAAATTCATGCTAAAATTAAAATTTCAGTGGAGTGGTATTGAGCGGTGGTGGGGACTTCAAGAGGTATTTAGGTCAGGAGGGCTCCACTCTTGTAAGGGGATTAGTGTAGTTCCCATGACAGTGAGTGAGTTACTGCAGGAGCTGATCATTACTAAGTGAAGCTGGTATCTCTCCTCACTGGTTCTTCTCACACACCTGCTTCCCCTTCCACCATGAGGCCCTCACTAGCTGTGGACACCATACTCATGGACTTCCAGAGCTGTGCATTAAATCATCCACATTGTTTTATGAAGCACCCAGCTTTGGACATTCTATTACAGCAACAGAAAACAGACTAAGATAAACTTTGTGGTGTGGTCAGTGAGAATGTTGTGTGAGACTCACACCACTGCTCTCCACACTTCCCCAAAACTTCCTGCCTCTGACCCACTACCCACTCTCCTCTGCCCCCTATAAGCCCACTATCACAGCTAGCAAACTCTACTAGGAGCAAAGGAAGTCACCGGGAAGGCAAGAGACGGCAGGTGGTCCACCAAATCCATTCTCTCAGTCTCCCAAGTTGAACCTAATCAACTTGACAGCAAGCACAGGCTGCTTATCTTGACTCCATCTCCAGCCTCATTTTGTCCCTGTGGGCCTGGTTGTCAGGCACGGGATGTGCCTCCTCTGCCCTCACTCGTGCAGATGGCTGAAACCTGGGTGAGACATCAATCCAGCTTCAACCATGTTAAAAAAAAAAACAACAACAACAACACCCCAGGGGGTGGCAGACCAACAACTCATGAAGTCGCTACCCTGCCAGCCTAGACCATTTGTATCAACTCTGTTTCATAAGAGAGAAATAAACTTCTCTGTTTATTAAACCACTGTACTGCCAGGCATCTGTTGCAGCAGCTTAGTTTTCCCCTACCAAATATGGGAATTAATCACAAATCCTACTGTGATGCTTAATTTTATATGTCCACTGGACTGCATTAAGGGATCCCCCGATAGCTGTTGAAACATCATTTCTAGGTGTGTCTGTGAGGCTGTTTCTGGAAAAGAAAAGCATTTGAATTGGCACACTGAATAAAGAAGCTCTGTCCTTATCCACATGAGCAGGCATCATCCAACCCTTTCCAGGCCTGAATAGAACAAAAAGGCTAACTCTGTCTCCCTGATCCTGATCCAGGACATGCATCTTCTCCACCCTATGAGCTTCTGGTTCTCAGGCTTTTGGGCCCCAGGACATACCCCCAATAATTCCCCAGGCCTATGGACTTGGACTGAATTATACCACTGATTTTCCTGTTTCCCCAGCTTGGAAGTGGCAGGTTGAGCGAGTTCTGGACTCGTGTGAGCCAGTTCCCAAAGTGAATCTCCTCTAATCCATCCACCTATATCCTATTGGTTCTGTGTCTCTGGAGAACTCTAACTTACTTGCACTGTGAATACACAGGACATGCAACCACTAATTGCTACACAGTTCTTAGCTCCTTCTTTAGCACTTTTCCTTTTTGCTAGCCCTTCCAGTTTTACATCAAATGCTGCTTCCCCTAGGAGGAGAGTCAGCCACACTGCCATGCCGGCAGTCTATACCACAAAGTTATGACCGTGATGCCATGTAAATGCCTCATTCACAGCCTGGCCTGCAGGGAGCACTCAGTTTCCTTTCTGTCCACTGTCTACAGCCTTCAAACTCAACAAATCAAGTTCTTCTTGTGAACTTCAGTATGACGTTGTGGACTGTGGCTTGGATGCTGTGCTAATTAGTTAGAATGAAGAACAGAAAGCTATGGAGAGAAAAAGAAGGTGGTCAGATAAGAAGTTTAGTCACTTGAGCAAGCCTCCAAAACACCTGACAGTTCTATGAGAAAAAAATGAAAGATGCTCTACAAGAAAAAGCAATTAAAATATCAATGAGTGAATTATCACTAGGGAATATTATAGTTTGGATCTGAAATGTTAGAGGCTTGATTTCCCGAATCCCACCTGGTGACTCTATTGGGAAGTGTAAGAAATTTTAGGAGATGGAGCCCAGTTGGAGGGGCATGGCTTTGAAAGGTATATCTTGCCTCTCTCGATCCCTCTCATGCTCTTTCTCTCTCTCTCAATTATTGTTGGCCAGCATGAGGCAAGCAGCTTTCCACTACTGTGTAGATTGAAACCTCTAAAACTGAGCCAAAATAAATCTCTCCTCCCTTTATTGTCTCAGGTTTTTTGTCACAGTGACAGAAAGCTAACTACACGGGGAACAAACCACCAATCTCATAGCCCTTAATGTAATCATGCAACTTACAAACAGTCACTGAAATTGACTCTGAGCGAATTATTTCATTCCAAGCACCATCGCTCTCTTTGGCCTGAGACTTCAAGCTGATCACCTGTATCTCTCTGTGTCTTTGGTTTTTCTCATCAGAAAATTGGGCTAATAAAACATGAGAGAATTTTATGAGATAACACTTGCATCAAAACTAGAGAGTAAAAGTGAGAGGTAAAAAAGAAAGAGCCATATGTGTGTGTTACTGGGCCCTACACCATGCTCTAGGTGAGCAAAGTGTGATGGTATCTCTAGAGACAGGACGATCCAGCCTAGAGAATGTGCTAAAAATAGTGTTAGATGTTCAACAGATCATGGTTAGATGCTGAAATACGGATGTGACAAAACAAAACACTAGCAAACACAGATCTCATCAAGTATAACCCTCACCTCTTATCCCCTGAGTGTGGTACTACCTTTCTAGCACTGCCCCCCCACACACATACAGCCTGCTCACTCTGGGGCTCCGAGAGCAAAGCCACCAGTGTGGGGGTGAAGCTGGCAAGCCATTCACTTCACAGAGAAGTTGAACTGAGATGGTTCATGAAATCATATCATTAGCAGCAGTTATGACATGGACAATAGGTTTCCATGAGTTCAAATACTGTTCCTCATGATGCCACCAGCTTGCTTCGTGTCAGACCCCCCCATCACGGGTTTCGGACTGGACGGTCTGTTGTTCACTCATGTAGTTAACCCATTGATGGGATCATGACCTGAGATCATTACCGGAAGTGATGAAAACAGCAGGGTGGGCCAGGTTGGAGTGACTCATAGCATTTTAACTGTCATGATCTCAAATGCGCTACACCCAAATTTCAGGCTGGTCAGAACCTGTATTTGGA
>PVJO010014249.1:0-49190 GCA_004026905.1 Hystrix cristata
TTGAGACTAGACTTTAGAATTTTCTTGTAAGCAAAAACCTTTGTGGCAGAACTAGGTAAGTTTGTAGCAAATGTTAGTAATAACTAATGACATAGAGGTCTGATTACAGCCTTAATTACAGAGTCATAGTTCAGTCACAGGCTTCAACAATGTCTGACAAGAGAAGGAGGATACAGAAAAAGAGTTAAAATGTGCAGAACCAGGCTGGGGATTTAGCTCAGTGATTAGAGTGCTTGCCTTGCAAGCACAAGGCCCTGAGTTTGATCCCCGGCACCACAAAAAAAAAAAAAAAAAAAAAAAAGTGCAGAATCAGTATATTTCACCATGTGTCGGCTTTAGTCAAACAAATTAAACTTCACAGTGATTTTTAAAACAACAAAGTTGTTTTTAAAATAAGGGGAAGAGGACTAGAACATTTAGAAATTTAGAGTATTATATGCCAGATATAGAAAGAGATCTGTTTTCTGTATTTGGCTATAAAGAAGACTCTTAATTTCATATCTAGTTTGTTATCTTTTTACTGCATTTGGCTTTCTTGTGCCTTAGTTTCCACAACTGTAAAATGAGCATCTATAAAAGGGAATTCTTTTCCTATAATCCCAGCAAATTTGAGCCTGGTCTGGGCAACTTAGTAAGACCATGTCAAAATAAAAAATAAAGGACTGGGGCAGTAGGTCAGTGTGAAGGCCTTGGGTTTAATCCTTGGTACACCATTGCTAAAAAAAAAAAAGAGAGAGAGAGAGAATCCTTAAGAGTGTTTAAGAGTGTCTCCTTTCAATCCAACTGGGACAAAGAACAGTTTACAGGAAGTGCCATGAGCTGATCAGTTTGAACTAGCCAAAATCTACCCCCGGAGCTGGTATTAAATATCCTATGTGCATGAATAAAAGCAAGTATGGTCAGCTCACAGTTGACATGACAAAGAATAAGGAAAACTCCAACCACTGGGTAAACATGAAAAACAGAAAAACACAGGGAATAAAAGACAACCTGGGCAAAAGAGCCAAAAACATACACTGGAGGAAAGATAGTCTCTTTAATAAATGTTGTTACGAAGCCGGGAATGGTGGTGCAAACCTGTAATCCCAGCACTTGAAAGGCTGAGGCAGCAGGATTGCAGCGAGTTTGAAGCCAGCTGGGGCTACATAGTGAGTTCAAGGCCAGCCTGGACTACATAGGGAGACCTTGTCCCAAAAAACGAAACAAAACCAAATAGGTAAATAAATTTTTTAAATGGTGCCAAGAAAATTGGCTATCCACATGAACAAGACTGAATCTAAACCCATACCTATTACCATGTACTAAACTAAAATCTAAATGAATCAAAATCTAAATGTTAAAGCAGAAACAAACTGCTGGAAGATAAAATATGTAAAACTCTTGAACAGAGTTTCTGACTTTCTGAATAGAACCCAACTGCACAAGAAACAACATCAATAATCAACAAATTGGATTATATCAAATTAAAAGGCTTCTGCACAGCAAAGGAAACAACCAAGAGAGTGAAGAGACACTTACAGAATGGGAAAAAATTTGTCAGTTATTCCTCAGAGAACTACTATCTAGAATATATAAAGAACTCAAAAAAATTAGATCCCCAAAATAAAAGACCCAATCAAAAAATGGGCAAGTAAACAAACACTTCACACAAGTACAAATGGCCAGTAAGTATATGAAGAAATGTTCAACATCACTGGCCATTAGATAAAGGCAAATTAAAACACTAGGATTCTATCTTATCCCAGAAAGAATGGCTACCATGAAGAAATCAAATAATAACAAATACTGGCGAGGCTAAGGGAAAAAGGATCCCTTCTACATAGCTGGTAGAAATGTAAACTAGCACAACCACTATGGAAATCAATATAGAGATTCCTCAAAAAACTAAAACTAGAAATTCCATTCTACAGGAAAAAAACCAAAACCAAACCAAACAAAAACCCAAAACTGAGAAGTTAAAGACACAAACAAATGGAAAGACATCTAATGTTCATGGTCTAATGATTTAATATTGTTAAAATAGCAATACTACTCAGGGAAATCTACATATTTAACGCAATTTAACAAAATCTCAACAGCAAATTTTTTTTAATAGAATTAGAAAAAAGTTCCTAATACTCATTGGGCATCTCAAGGGATTCCAAATAGTGAGACAATCTTGGGGGAAAAAAGTGGAAGTCTCACATTTACTGATTTCAAAATTTACTGTAAATCTACAGTAATTAATATAGGGTAGTACTGGCAACAACACAGACTTATAGACCAAAACAACAGAATAAAGCCTGGTAAATCTTTGAACTTAAGATCAAATGATCTTTTTATTTAATGCTAGGAATCAAACCCAGGGCCTTGCACATGTTAAGCACGTTCTCTTCCACGAAACCCTTGAACCTGAAGATGATTTTCAGTAAGGGTGCCAAGACCATCCAACGGGGAAAAAAATTTTTTTAAACAAATAGTGTTGAGAAAACTGAATATTCACACATAAAGATCTCAACAGAAGATATATAAAACTCAACAAAAGGGAAAAGCTTCATGCCACTGCATTTGGTAATGATTTCTTGGCTATGACACCAAAAACACAAGCAACGAAAGAATAGGTAGGTAAGAGGATTGGAGATTTAACTCAAGTGGTACAGTGCTTGCCTAGGAAGCGCAAGGCCCTGAGTTCCAACCCCAGCAATGCCCCCCCAAAAGAAAAGCTAGGTAAGGGAGGACTTGAGAAAAATTCAAAGCTTTTGAGTAAATTAGGAGAAAATATATTTATATTATGTCTGATAAGGGACAAATATTCAGAAAATACAAGAATTAAAACTCAACAACCAACTTATTAAAGCCAATAAACACAGGAAAAGATTCTCAACATTGTCAATCATTAGAGAAATGCAAATCAAAACCACAATAAGCTAGAACTTCATACTCATTAGGATGCTTAAAAGAGTCTCTCTCTCTCTCTCTCACACACACACACAAACACACACACACAAACACACACCCACACCCCCATCCCTACATACCAAACCAAACCAAAAAACCCAAGTGCCCAAGTGTTGACCAGAATGTGGAGAACAGAATCCTTGTGTCTTCCTGGTGAGACTGTAAAATGTTCTCAGTATCACAACAAAAAACAACCCCCATGAAAACAGGGACTTGAACAAATATTTTTACACCCGTGTTCCTAGCAGCATTTATACAACAATCAAATGGTAGACACAACTCATGTGTCTATCTTTGGATGAATAGATAAACAAAATTTAGCATACATATAGAATATTACTCAGCCTTAAAAGAGAATCTGACACATGCTATAACATGGATGGAACTCGAAGACATTATGCTAAATTGAATAAGCCAATAATAAAAGGAGAAATACCGTATAATTTCATGATTGCATTTATATGTGAGTTCGGGGTATCAAATTCACAGAGACAGAAAGTAATATGTTGGTTGGTAGGGGTTGAAAGGTAACAAGTTAGTGTTTACTGAGGTACCAAATTTCAGTTTGAAAAGATGAAAAGATTCTGGCAGATAGGGGTCAGGGATGTAGTTCAGTGATACAGCCCATGCTTAGCATCACAAGGCTCTGGTTTCAATCCCTAGCACTCAATAAATTGAAGTGAAATTAAATTAAAATGTTTAGGGTTGGGGATATGGTTCAGTGGTAGAATGTTTGCCTAACATGCACAAGGTCCTGGGTTGTCATCAGTACTGCAAACAAAAACAAAAACTGCAGATGGCTGGTGTGATGGTTGTACAACTAGGTAAATGTACAAATGCCCCAGATCTGTAAAATTATCCATGTGGCTAAGATTGTAAATTTTATGGTATGTGTATTTTACCACACACAAATACCTGCTCTGCAAGCCTTCCTAACTACCCCACCCTACCTTAGGATCTCATTTCTTCTAGTCAGGTCAATCCTTTCCTGGATCACTCCACTCTCCTCATCTTAACCTGCGAGTCAGGGACAGGTTCACCTTGCTGGTTTATCACAGTAATCCTGGCCTCCAAACTTTCAAAAGCTCTCTATATCTGCACAAGAGAATAAAAAAGCCGAAGCTCCTCAATTCAGCACTCTAACATTCTACAGACAGACACCCTTCCAACTGTCTAGCATTTCCTATGGAAAATATTCTTTCAAGGAAATTAAGCTGTTAGCTCATCTTAGTCTCCTATTCTCCTCCCCCAAAGCTAATCTTCAATTTATACTCTTGCTCTTCCCTCACTAAGTGACTACTTCAAACTTTGTAAATATAAACTCTGACTGGCCGGTTAAAACCCTAAGTGTTTAAGTGTTCCAGGAAGTTCTTTAGACTCCTGAGGCCTCATTACAGCTCCCTCTATCCTTAAAAACCCACAGAATTCTTCCAGACTCATGTGGGTACATCTTAGCTTTCCAGTAAGAACCTGATGGCAAAGTCTATACTTTTTACTCCTCCCATAGCTTTAGTATAATATGAAACACAAAGTAAATCTTCAGTAATCACTTGTGTGATTTTTATATGTGAGTTTCAGTGACTAGAATGTGAAATGAGAACCATTTGGTTTTCTTGTATTTCTGGTTAACCTATGAAACACTATAAATAAAATAGCTGCAATCCAACAAGACAACAGATGGAAATTAGGTGGTTTAACAGGGAAAACAACCACAGGTATTTTAAGTACTAATATTAGGGTCTGATATGAAGAATTTGTTTACATGCTGGTGTTGGAGCACAAAACAATATAGTATTTAGATTTTGTGGGACAGAGTATTGACCTACATACTTTATTGAATTCACACAAAAAAGTGCTATGCTACAATGAAACGAAAATGCAGTCATAGGGCTATGGAAACTCCAAATGAAATGTCACTCAGGTTTTATTAAATTCAGGTTGGAAAAAAAAGAAAACTTCAGTTATTTGAATGAGCTGCCAGAGACACTCTCACTTTTGTTTTCAACTGTATTACACAGAGATCTAGGGATACCGATAGGTAGCGTGGTGAAGAATGCAATCTATGAAGAGCTCTCTAAATAGCATGTAAATAGGCCTAGGTCCTAGTTTTGGTCTCACCCCTCACCAACTGTAAGAGTATTCATGGCAAATCACACACTGCTGTGGGCCTGGTTTCCGGGCTTTTAATACAACAGTCACACCACCTCGCTACAGGTTTTTCTCACTCCAAAATTCCAAGACAAGTGTAATCACAGCTGCTGTTAACAATGCATGATTCTTGTAAAGCCATTTCAAATCTTCCTTCCACATTTCAGGAAGAAAGCAATTTATTTCAGCAATGTAAAAGAAATGGATGCTATTCAGAGACAAAGGGTTGTCAGCTGAAAAAGCTAAGTAATTCTGCAAAAAATGCCTCTTTTCTCTTTACAGTAAGATGTTACAGCAGAAGAAACAGTGGCGCTGGTAAAGATAGCCAAGACTGCTTCTGGAAATCAGGCCTACTCCAGAGTGCTTATTTGTGCTAGTATGTGAAAAGCTGCTATTGTAGTTTAAACCAGAAACAACAATTTTCACTTCTCCAAAAACGAAAAGTTCTTGCTTACCTCGGGGGTAAGACGGTAAACAGCCGCGCAAATGAAAAAGCACGGAAAAAGACTTCTGCCATTCAACTATTCCCAGGAGCATAGCCTCCTTCCTCCTCTTTATCGAACACTAGGTATTGTCTCCCTCCCTACCTGTCAAAGCTCAATTACAGTTTTATGCCCCAAACAGGGATTTACCACCCGACAATGTAACTTCTCCCCGAAAGTGGCCGCCTCAGGCCTGCGCGGTCCCTAAACTCGGGTCCCACACTCCACGCCCACCCCCGGAGGTCGCGACCCCGCAACTGGTAACAGGCGCCAGAGTCTCTGGAGCTGTTTCTCCGCGTCCTGGGAGCGGAAGGTACCGCCCCTCAGAGCGGGGACCCCGAGCCCAAAGCCCGCCCGGTCGCCGCCGCGACCACCTCGTGCCCCCTCCCGCCTCGAGGGCCACACGTCGCGCCTCTGTCCCCGGGACGGCGGCGCGCTGTCCAGCCCGCCCCTCAGAACGTCCGGGACCGGCCAGTCCGGCGCCTCCGAGCTTCGGCCGCGGACAGACGACTCCCCCGTCCCCACCCCACGCCCCGCGCCTACCGCCTCCCGCGTCTGCCCAGCCCCAGCCCCGGCGTCCCCTGCCCAGGCGCAGCCCCCTTAATCGCCGGGACGCCCGCGCCACCCTCCCCCCCGCCCCGGGCAGAATGTCGGCTTTTCGGGTTTAGAGACACCAAGGGACACTAACCCCGGAGGCTTCTCCCGCCGCTGCTGCTGGGACAGCTGCCGTCACCCCCGCCGCCGCCGCCGCCACCAGCACCGCCGTCCGCACCGGCGCCAGCACCCGCGGCCATCCTCCTGTCGCCGCCACCGCCCTCTCTCCTGTCAGTGGCTCAGGCTCCGGGACTGCTCCAGGTTTCCCTAGCCGCCATTTTGACTCCTACAGGGAGCAGGAGGGGCTCAGCTCGGCGGGACTCTGTGGCGCCTGCGCGGCGCTGCGGAGCCGGCCCAGGCCCCGCCCGACCCCGCCGTCGCCGCGCCCTCGCCGTCGCTGCGCCCGGGTCACGTGGCTCGACGTCGGGGCGCTCGCGGGGGGAGGGCTGGGAGCTGTGGGAAGTGGGTTCGCGCGGTTTCTACCTGCTTGTTGCCGGGGAATGGGACGGTGGGTCGCCTGGAGTTTGCAGGTAGTTGGAACAGTCTGCTTATTCCGAGGAATTGTGACACATAAATAATTAAATATCAGGAAGTAATTACAGTAAGCACGTCATTGGGTAATTCTACCAATTCGTATTTCCAGTCGGCGGCCGGCGTGCGTGGAGTGATCGTAGGATGCATCCTTCCCAAAGAGAGCTACGTACGATTGCGCGGAAAAGTCCCTTCTGAAAGAGTTGACGTTTTGGTAGCTGCTTCTTGGTAGTGTTTCTTAAGCGCTTGTTTGCCAGACCTTTACAGGCACCACCTTGCTATTTGCATAGTAGATTTAAAAACAAAAAATTTTAGAGGTGTTACTTAGTGGTTATTTTAGAGCGCTCACGTAGCATATGCAAGTCCCTGCGTTGTTCCCCAGATGTGAAAGACATTTCAAAGTTTCCCTCAAGATACTCCCACAAAGGGCAAGATTGATGAAATCCCACAGTATCCCCACATGGGAGGGCCAAATCGCTCTCCTAGATCCTCCTTGTTAGGAAGTTTGCAATAATTTCGGCGATGTAATAAAAACGATTTATATTTATGGAGCTCCTTGCAGTTTCCAAAACGCAGTTAAATACCTTTTTTTTGAACGCCCAAACCAGCCTTTCAGGTAGTCAGGACAAGTGTTATTACCACTGTTTTACAGCTAAGTAGGCAAGCCAGGACTAGAAGCTAGGCATTCTGATTCCAGTCACTCACTCACCACCACTACACCCTACTACCCTCCGATTGGTCTTAAAACTACAATCATGTATTTGTCCTCCAGGAATTTATGTAGAAGTTTTTGCATTTTCTACCTACTCTTTGAGTAACACGCTTTTCTCTTTTTGGTTGTTTTAAAATTACCTCTGAAAGCAAGGGAAAAACCTGAATAAATCACCTACCCTTAGTTCTCGGTTAAATCCTCTAGGCTTAACCGGTTTCCCTTACTCTCAGTTCTTGAATAAACTGTGTAGACAGTCTGCTCTTAATTACTTGCTTTTAGTTGACTTAAATAATACCTCTGACATGTGAATCATGATAGTAACAGTTGATGCAATATCCCCAAACCCTAGCCTTGGGGAGGTGGATCTAAGACTTGCTCTCTAGTCTTCACATGTTTGCCTGTCTCCTGTATGAACTTTCTCTTTTGCAAAACTCATTGTTTCAGTGACTGGCATCCTGTGCGCCAGGCAAAACCGGGCTAGTTACGAAACTTCTCTGAGCTTCAAAGGGTAAGAGCTACGTGAATTTTTTTCATATGTTTTAAATTATCTTTTGTTCCCTTATCTTTTGTATGTTTTGAAATCAGCCGAAAAATTTGAAAAAATTTTAGAAGTCTTCCAATGGAAAGATTTTATCTCTAAATACTGTTCTTGTTTTTCTTTCGACTTTCTTTTCATTTATTATGTCTTCCTACATGTTCATTCAACACCTCTTTTCTCCTTGAGAAGAAAGATCATCCCAATTTGTTTTAGTTCACTTTTTCCTCTTTCATCCTACGTGTTTCTCCTACTACAATCCCTGAAGATTTGTAGATCTCACCAAGCAGAGATTGTAGGAAGGATTCCCCTCTAGCTACTGAGTCTCATCAACTGTGCTTAGAGCTGTAGGCAATGGGCAAGAAGTACATGGAAAAAAAGTGAGAAATGTCAAGAGCAATAGGTTTATTTAATTGGAGTGAATGATTAGTTCTGAGTGCTACTTTCTATTTCCCTACACTATTATACTTTCTCTAAATTCATAGTGGAACCTTATCTAAATTCAAGCCACCTACCCTCATTTTCCATTATTTTGCCTTTGTCTTCACCAGCTAAACATTGTATTCACTGATAGAGCTATTATGTGCAAACTAAAAATTTCCATTGTCCATGTTGCTTCTCACAATGATTTTATTAAAATGTTAAATAAAATTAGTCCCCACTTTTAACACTATCATTTATTTCTAACCTTCATTAGTTGACTTTGGTTCTGTTTCTGGGCCACAATTTAAAAAACAAAATTAAAATGTTATCAATAATAGCGTTCTAGGTGATTTGAAAGTAACACCTTTTTTTCCTAGGACTTGTTGATGTGGAAATCTATCAAAGTCTTAGAAAAGCCAAACAAATTCTGCTGACTGCTGGATCCACCTCATACTTTAACTTATCTGCACGTTTTGAGGACTCTAATGGACTATTTGGATCCAGAACCCATGTATAAATGTTCCATGATTCTGTCTACCCTTTAATGCATCCACTTTTGTGTTACTACGCTGCTTGCTGTACTTTTGAGATACTGAACTGACTCAGTTTATACACTGTGATACTGTGAGATAGATATATTTGGTCTTCATTCTAATTTTCTGGCACAAGACTCCTAAAGTCCTTGAATCTTCAAAGTGATGAATATCTTTTTGTATTATAATGAGTTACTGAAGTCTGGCAGCCTCTAGGTAGCTTCAGGACACAGGCTGATCACCAGAAAGAGCAAGGCAGAAGTAGAGGGTTGGGATTGCCAGCTCTATTCTCTATCCTTTGGGGAAGGGAGGAGGGCTACACTTTAAATTGATCATAAATGGTCAACAGTTTAGCCAATCATGACTATGTAACAAAGACTCCATAAAAACTTGAAAGGAAGAGTTCATAGAGTTTACGGATATCTGAAGATAATGGTGATTCCAGGAGGATGGCATGCTCAGAGAGGAAATGCAAGCTGCATAGCCTTTCTCCTGTACCTTGCCCTGTGTATCTCTTCATCTATATCCTTTGTAATATCCTTTATAGTAAACTGGTAAACATATGCGTTTCCCTGAGTTGTGTGTATGGCTCTAGCAAATTAAATGAACCCAAGAAGGGGGTTGTGGGAACCCTGAAGGGGCAGAAGCATAAACCGGGGCTTGCGATTAGCATTGAAAGTGAGGATCAGTCATTGAAAGTGAGGAAACTGAATCCTTACCTGTAGAATCTAACATTATCTTCAGGTAGATAGTGTCTGTGAAGAGTAGGCTGTGCTCTGCTCTGATTTACTTCAAGTGTATTCCATTTTGAGTATAGGTACAAAGGCAGAACTTGATAATGTGTCTGTGCAAATAGATAATCACCAGGTGTTGGACACATAGAATTTATTGAAAAGAACAACCACCAGATGCACAACATAATCATCAGACACAAACTGATGAATTAACTATGCCAGTAACAATTATTACCTGTAAATTTATCCAATTAAATCAAGGGCGCATGGGCACATGACTTAACAAAACCATATCAGAGAAACCAGGCCTATGAACTTACCAGACCTACGAGACCAATAAGTGATGCACCCCCTCACCTGGTTCCTATAAAGGGAGGGACACATGATAACATTAGAGTACAGCAGCACACAAGGACCCATTCTCTTCCCAGATCACCTAGTGACTACATCGGCAGGTCAACAGGTGATGAACTCTGGCTCTGTCCCCAGGCTTCAGCTCAGCTCTGTCTCCCTGCTTGATGTAGCCCACTTGAATCTGCCTGCTGTTCACACTTAGGCTTTGAACAAACTCTGCACTTTGGACAGCTCTATGCCTTGACAGCTCTGACTGGGTTCATAATCTTATCCAACCACCTGCAATGACTCTTTTACATCTTATTGGCTCTCTGCCTTTGCTTTCAGTTCTCGCTCTGAATTCTGCCACTATTGTTAATCTTTTCTTAACTGTTTGTAACCTACATATTATTGTGTAAAATCTGATATGTAACCTGAATATTGGAGATACTGGAATGGAATAAAAGAACTTGTGATTGCTTCAGTCATGACTCTGAGTGTAATCAAGACCACTCAGTGAGTTAAAGCTGATAAAATTGACATAGCTTGTGAATTTAGTGTTTTTCAGTCCGATATACATCTTTTAAAGCATCCAATGCCATGTATAAAGTATAGTGCTAGAGACTAGTGTTGAGATGGTACTCGGTAGTACTGAAGAGTATGGGTTTAGTCAGACAGATCTGGGTGGGCATGTGACATGAACAGGCCAAGCAGAACCTCTTCTGGAAATTTCCATCAGGCTCTCAAAGGAG
Source organism: Hystrix cristata (assembly GCA_004026905.1). Classification (NCBI taxonomy): domain Eukaryota; kingdom Metazoa; phylum Chordata; class Mammalia; order Rodentia; family Hystricidae; genus Hystrix; species Hystrix cristata. The sequence goes on from PVJO010014249.1 coordinate 10,715, forward strand.
CTGTTTATTCTTACTTTATTTCTCTGACTTTAAAAGACACTGCAAATTGTCATCTTCAGCTAAGAGGAGAAAGACCTGTGTAGTAGGAAAGAAGGAAGACCATAAACAGAAAGAAAAAGAGATTGAGAGAAAAAGAAGCCATGACACCATTTGAACACCTTTGCCTAAACGTGCCTGAATCCAAGTCATCCCTGCTCTTTCCATTTTTACAAAGGAGCCATTATGTTACCCTAACTCCTCTTTTTCACCTTAGCTAATTGGTAGTGGGTAAAAACAGTAGGTTTCTGTTGCCTTCAACCAAGAGTCCTGAATTTATGTTCTTTTCATTTCTCTGCTCCCTCCATCAGCACACCATTCACTTGGTTAACTAAGCCCAAAACTGGAGTTGTCTACATGTAGCTGTTATATCACTTTCTGTCACTCCAGTCTTTCCTTTGTATCCAGTTTTCTATCATTCATAACCATCCTTCTAACCCCCTTTCCAGGCTTATCTTCCTAGAAACACAATATGAAAGCTGGGTTTTTAAAATCATGAAGAAAATGCAAATTGTATTTCCTTCTATTGCTTTGCACATAATGATACTTGTTAGGTTAATCAGTGTTGACACAGTAAAAGAACACAGCCAGCCTGAATTTAGGCTTCTGAGCAGGACCTCTGGGAATATCTCCGAAGGAGAGTCCACTGAGTCTATTGAATTGGCTTTTTTAAAAATAGATTTTAATTAAAATTTATCCAAGATTACACAAACTTACAGGCCATTACACAAGCTTACAAATCATAATACATTGTGCCTTTTGCTTATAATAACGAGCAATGCAAACAACCACATAGATGAAGCATTAAATCACAGTTACATAAAATTACTGTAGTACCTAGTGTACGTGATAGTGTTTTGAGTTTGGGTATTAAGTTCTTGTTTTTAGGATATCATTATTCCTCTGGAGTCCCATTCCCCTCGCCCTTTGCCCTCTTCTTGTTCCTTTGGACTCTGCCTATTGGCTTAGATCTGACTCTTTTGAAACTGGACCCATATCTCTCATCATATACTAAATTAAAATCAAAATGGATCAAAGATCTAAACATTAAAACAGAAACATTAAACCTTCAGGAAGACAAAATAGGTAAAACACTTGACGACATAGTAGTAGGAAAGGACTTTCTAAACAGAACCTTAAAATTGCACAGGAAATAGCAACAAGAATCAACAAATGGGGTTATATTAGACTAAAGAACTTCTGTGCAGCAAGAGTCAATTAATAAAGTGAAGAGAAAACCCACAGAATGGGAAAAAAATCTTTGCCAGCTACTCCTCAGACAGAGGACTAGCATCTGGAATATACAAAGAACTCAAAAAAATTACCCAAAATTAATGACCCACTCAAGAAATGGGCTAGAGAAATGAACAGATACTTCACAGTGAAAGAAATACAAATGGCCAACAAATACATGAAAAAATGTTCAACATCTATGGCTATTAGAGAAATGCAAATGAAAACAACTCTAAGTTTCCATCTTACTCCAGAAAGAATGGCAATCATTAGGAAATCAAACAATAACAAATGCTGGTGGGGCTGTGGTGAAAGGGAACCCTCTTACACTGTTGGTGGGAATGCAAACTAGTACAACCATTATGGAGATCAGTATGGCGATGTCTCAAGAGCCTGCAAGCAGGAATTCCGTACAATCCAGCCATTCCCCTTCTAGGCATCTTCCCCGAAGAGCAAAAGACATCATACTACAGTGATAGCTGAATTCACTTTTTATGGAGTGTTAGTGGGACCTGGTTAGGGGAGTGTGAGATTGGGGAAGCAAGAGTAGCTGAGTAACAATGGCTGAGTGGCAACATAGTGAATGATTGCTCCCGGAAGTCAGGTGGCTGGGGAGCAACAGGGGTCAGATCTGTCAATACTGTTTCCTTTTTTTTTTTTTTTTTAACTTTCCTGGAGTCTAAAAGGTGAAGAGGACTGAAAACATGTGTCAAGTTACCCAGAACAGTGATTAGAATGCTAGAGGTGCTTAATAACTTAATAATTATAAGTGTAAATTAAATGTTTATCCACTTTCAAATGAATAAATGAAGCTTCTAGAAAGTAATATTGGAGAATACCTTAATGGCCTTAAGGAAGAAAAAACTTCTGTTGCAAGGCACAAAAAATATTAACCATAAAGATGAAATTCATGAATCGAACTACATTTAAAATATGCACTTTAGTTCATTGAAATATATACTAAAGAGGATAAAAAGACAAGCCACATGGGAAAAAGGTATTTGGAATACAGAAAAACAAAAAAGAGCTTATATAAAGAATCCCTGTAATCAAATAAGAAAAATAACTCAATAGAAAAATGACAAAACACTTGAACAAATGAAGAAATCCAAATAAGGCTAATGGAAAGCCACCCAACTATGTTAGTATAAGAGAAGTACGAATTAAAGCATAATAAGGTACCGCTAATGATTCAGGTTGGTTAAAACAAGCAACTCTAAGTGTATTTTTACACTGGGGGATCAAACTGAGGGTCTATGTGCTTGCTAGGCAAGCACTCTACCACTTGAGCTAAATCTTCAACCCCTCTAAGTGTAAGTATTGATGAGGTCATTGATTAACAGAAATTCTCTCCACTGCTGGTGAAGTGAAAATAGGAGAAAGCATTCATTTAGGAAGGCAGTTTATTGTACTTCCTAGGAAAGATGGACTTGGACTTGTCCTGTGGCGTAACCACTCCACACTGGGTATATCAAGAAGCTTATTCCTGTGTGCTGGATCCAGTAGATAGGAACAAGATATTCAGAGCAGCATTGTTTATATGAGTAAAAATATCCATCAGTAATATCATGGATTAAAAAATGTAGCATAAACTGGGCATGGTGGTGCACACCTGTAATCCCAGCACTGAGGGAGGCTGAAGCAAGAGGATAGTGAGTTCAAGGCCAGCTTAGACTACACAGTGAGACACTGTCTCAAAAATTTAAAAAAGTGATATTCATACGTTAAGTGAGCTGGAGCTTTAAAAACCTTGGATGAATCTTGTAAACATGCTATTAAGCCAAAGAAGCAAGAAACAAAAGTAATCATAGACTATTATTCCTTGCATTGTGATGCACTCATTTTAATATGCCTATTTTTTAAATCAGTGCTGACTTGTTTGCATTTTCAAATTGATGACTTCATAGCACTGGGTCATGATTTAACTGATATATATTAGTGAGTCTTCAAAGAATGATATCAAAAATTCTGTAAAATAAAAAAAAAACAGGAAAAGCTAAGCCATCTAGTTTACAGATACAAAAATCCTCACTATATAGAAAACAAAAGATGAATAATAGTGATATAATCTCAAATATTTAAAATGCTAGGGAACCTCCCAGAGGCCTAATTGGCAAGGGTACCAGTTAATCCTTAATCCTTTGGAATGACCTGTTTTCTCTATCAAAACTGGGGATGAAATTTAATTTACTCAGCATTGTATTTCAGGGCATTCATACACAGTGACATAATACTTCACCCGTCTCCCACTGTTACGGATTGAATGCTTATATTTCCCCAAGATTCATATTGAAACTATTTATATTGAAATCAGTGTAGCTGTATTTGGAGATGAGACCTCAAAGGAAGTAATTAAAATTAAATGAGGTCATATGCGTGGGGTCCTAATCTGATAAGGATGGATGACTTTATAAGAAGAGACATCAGAGAGCTTGCCCAAGGTATGATGCACCCTGGGATATGTTCCTCTGTCTTCTGCTCCCCACAGCCAGAAAAAGTCATGTGAGACTATGCAACGAGAAGCCAGATATCTACAAGCTAGGAAAAGAGCCCTTGCCAGAATCTGAATTAACCAGAACTTAGATCTTGGACTTCCAGCCTTCGGAACTGTGAGAAAATAATTTTTTAAAATGTTTAAGCCACCTAGTCTAAGGTATTTTGTCTTGGCAGCCCAAGCTAACTAATGCCTTTCCTCTTCCTCATAATTCCTCCCCTTCCCAATTAGGTGGTTTGGGTGGTATTTATTTATTCCATGTTTTATAGCTAGTATGATTTTTATTAAAATATTCAACAAATGCAATACCCCTGTTATTTTTTCCTCCTATATATTTTGTTGGTGCATATTAATTTTACAAAATATTGAATATTATCGTGGCATTTTAATATATGTGCATGTTTCAATCATTCTTCATCTTTCCCTTCCTTAAATCCGCCCCCCTACATAAACCCCTGTCCTTAAATTTGGTTCATGGCAAGACATTTAATTTGTTCAAGAGCCAGAATGGGACTTCTGGAAAAGAAAATCTCTTCTTCCAGAGAAGATGCTGGAAGAGACTCTTCCACACAGAATATGACTCAAAAATTACGCATTCCTTGGAGCTCTTGGCGAGTATCTTGCTATCCAAGGGGAGCTTTCCTTAAATTAAGATGACTAGCAGAGAACAAATGAAAAAAGAGTCCCTGGTAACCTGTTATAAGAGATGCTTACTGAAGGAAACTTCAAAAGCAAACAGTCCTAACTCTGACCTTTTCAGTTATGTGAACCAATCAACTTTGTTGATTTTTAGGGTTTCTGTATCATTCCTCCAAAGTACTCTTTAAAAATGTTTTTATTAGTATATGATTGCAATACATAATAATTACATTCATCTTGGAGTACCTGTGCATATCACATTTTGATAATTTTTACTCTCCCTTCTCTCCTGCTTTCTCATCTCCTTTCATCCCCAGATCCCTTTCCCATCTCCACAGAGTTGACCTCCCTATTACCTACTAACTCCCTTCTATTTTGCTCTTCCAATTATTTATATTTTGGGTTTCTCATATGAGAAAAAACATGCAATGTTTAACCTTATGTGTTTATTTCAGTTAGCATTATGGTCTCAAGATCCACCTATTTTCCTACAAATGACTCAAATTTATCCTTCTTTATGGTCGAGTGGTACTCCATTGTGTATGTATACCATACTTTCTTTGCCCATTCATCTATTGATGGGCATATAGGTTGCTTCCATAATTTAGCTATTGTTAATTGTGCTGCTATAAACATGGATATACATGTATCATGGCAATTGATGACTTTCATCCAAAGGATCCTTAACCCATGCATATACTATCCCAATTAATTTCCATATCCTCATTCTAAGATAAATGTTATTATACTTAATTTTCCTGAGGTTATGTGATTAGGGTTGGGGTTTGATTTTTGATCTGATAGCTTAGGCTTCCAATTTCTTTTCACTTCAGTGAAATAGAAATCCACTGAAGAATTTCTGGATGTAGTTCAGGAGAGAAGATGCCAATTTTGAAAATCAAAGGTGATGTAAGAAAACAAAATATCTTTTTATCATATGTAATTTTTTGAAGAAAGAACTAATTTTAAAAAAGATTGCACATCGAAAAAAAAAAGTCAACTTGGAACATCAAGATTATCTTTTGAACTGCCTAAGGGCAATTCTTTCTCAAGAGTCTTTGTAATAATGGACCACAGCTTTTATTGGATCTTCTTATATTATTGTGCTTGCAATTCAAAAGTGTGTTACTGATGTTGCTAGTTATATAACGAATGTTTTCCTCACCTTTGCAACTCTTCTGCTCTTCTGCTTGCTTATCTGAGTTTCTCTGTCATTGAGGTCACTCAGTTGTAAAGACAGACACAAATAGAGACAAAGAGAGGCACTTCATTTCTGAAAGACCTTTGGTCCTTGAACAGCAGCAATTAAATGTGCTATTCTAGAGAGGATAGAATTTGAGATATTTGGGTCTGAGATAGAACAATCTTATTCCATTATATAATTTTCTGGAACCCTAACATCAGCTTATTTAGAAAATGAACATTGATAAAAGTCACATTAAAAAGAGGTAAGTGGGTGAGAATGTCTTTCTTATTCATTGTATACACAGAGCTATAGCTCTAATTATTTTCTTTTATATAACAGCAGAAGCAAGGCCTTGCATTGTGGGTCACTGGGAATACATTAAACCTGGGCCCACTAAGCCCTTTATTGAAAACTGTGCAGGTCTGAGTTAACACTGCTAGTCTTTTGTGACTTGCAGAAATTAAATTGAGGAAGGTTGTTTGTACCGGTAATTCAAGCAGCTAAAAGAGCTATCTCCTGGGGTGGGGGTGGGTGGCAGGAAGTTTAATTGTGTTGTGGCTGAATTTGGAGTCAGATTTACTGACACTGTCAAAAGTGATTTAAGGCTTTTGTCACAGAAAGACTTACAGAACTTGATTCTCACACCAACTGCATTCTGTTCCGAACTTCTCTAAATTGGAATGAATTCAGCCAGGCTTGTCTGTCATTGAACATTTCTCAGTTTACTTCTTTTTTTTTTTTTTTTTAATGACAGGGTCTCACTATATTGCCCAGATAGGCCTGGAACTCTTGGATTTAAGCTGGCCTGCTGCCTCAGCCTCTTGAGTAGCTGGGGCTACTCGGGAGTACCACTGTGCCCAGCATCAGAATTTTTGTTATCATTTTAAAATTAAAAATGTGGGGGGAGCCTTGACTAATAGTCTGTTCATTAAGACTCTTCTGTGTTAAGTGATAGAAATACAGCTCCCACTAATTTATGTCAAAGCAGGATTTATCATTAAGAATATAAAGAGTTGCCACTACCAAGAGTATGAGGGAAGTCCATACAAATGGAAAATGAGTTCATGATAGAAAAGAAATGAGGTCTGAGCCTTCCCTTTCCCTATGACAGAAGGGAGAGGGTATGATCCAACTGACAACTGTCATGCCCCTCTCCTTTGGGTCCCCTCACCTCCTTGAGAGTGGCCTGGTGTGACTGACTAGCTCCAGGGTCCTCCAGCCACTTCTGGGGTTACTTCAGTGGCCATCCTGTAGATGATGCTGATAGGAGCTCTGGTTTGACCAACAACCACTATGTTCCTTCCTCACTCCGGGCCACTCCCAGGGCTGCTGCTGTTCTCTGGGGAGCTGCCAGAAAGCCATGCCTGATGGGGCAGACATTAGAGAGGAAGAGGGGCTCACTGCTGATATTTCTGAAGTCTCCAAACCCCAATGGGCCGCCACGGTCAATATGGCCAGCCTCCGTGGAAATTCCTCAAAAGCAGTGGCAGTTGTGATTTCAGCTTCACCATTTTTGCAGAAACATGACAGCTTTCAATCAAGCAGCAGCTGCTTCTCTTGGAGTTCAGCAGAGTTGTTGCCATGACAGTGGAGGAATGGCATTCATGAGGCTCTGGTTATGACTGCCCGACATGGCAATTACAAAAAAAAAAAAAAGCTATGGTGGTACATGGCTGTAATCCCAGCACTCTAGGAAGATGAGGTGGGAGGATCTCAAGTTCGAGTCTGGGGAACTTAGTGAGAACCTGTTTTAAAAAATAAAAAAGGGCTGGGAGTATAGCCCAGTGCAAAGACCCTGGGTCCAATTCCCAGTACTGCCAAAAACAAAAACAAAACAACCAAAAAAACCAAACAAACAAAAATCAAAGAGAGGAAGAGAACAAGAGTAATTAACCTATAGACACTTGATATAAATTTCAATTCATATTACAGAACAGAGCGTGAGTGATTTATGTGCTACACTGGACTCTGCCCATGAAAAATAAAAAAGGGCTGGGAGTATAGCCCAGTGCAAAGACCCTGGGTCCAATTCCCAGTACTGCCAAAAACAAAAACAAAACAACCAAAAAAACCAAACAAACAAAAATCAAAGAGAGGAAGAGAACAAGAGTAATTAACCTATAGACACTTGATATAAATTTCAATTCACATTACAGAACAGAGTGTGAGTGATTTATGTGCTACACTGGACTCTGCCCATGACAAGCAATGGTATGTTGAATGGTAGAGTCCTTTACCTACCCAGCAGAAAATCAAGACATTCCGAAAGCGAGGTTGGGGGTTAAGCAAAGCCCACAAGGCATTTGGGAGAGAGTAAGAAGCTGGGCCTGTGAGGACATACGTGTGAGAGAAGGTGCGAGGGCAGTGGACTTATGCGTGGGGAGTAGGAAGCACTAAGTAAAGGGGCGGGGCAAAGCAAGGTGGCTGAGCGGAAGGGGAGTGGCGCGGTCAGGCTGCACATTGGGCAGTTGAGAGCGTGCACACCCACTTGGTGACCAGCACGCATGCGCAAATCAGCTTGTAAATCAGCTTCCCAGCGTTCCTGGCGCTGCTTTTGCCTCGCCTCAGAGCCTCGCCTCAGGGCCTCGTCTATCGTAACCTGTGGTGTCCGCTTCCTGGTGTGACTCTTGGTCTTACCTGACGGGTGATGCCTCACCTGCTGGTGCTCTGCCGCCGCGTGGTACAGCGCGGCCTGCAGCCCCGCCGCCACCTCGCCCAGTCGGAGCCCCAGCGCCAGCCGGTCGCGTCGCCGGCGGTGAGTTGGGCCCACCTGACCCGGTCCGCGGGAAGTGCGAGGCTGAGGTGCTGGCTGTCCTGACGCGTGGGGAGGAAGGAGCAGACGGGGCTTGGGGCTGGCGAGGGGGCTTGTGAAGGGAAGTGGGAAGGGTCCGATGAGGGTGCCGTCGTCGTTGGCCCACCAAGCAGCCGAGCAGGCGTTGGGTAGGGCTGGGACCATTGCGCTTACTCTTGGTGGGCGCGAGGTCGGAGGGCCGGACCATTGTTCACCAGATCGTTTACCCGATTCGAATGCACTTTTCGTTGCCAAGTACTAGGATTTTCCCTAAAACAGTGGGAATCCTAGACGGCATTGAAATTCTAGAGTGCAGAGGTCAATTCGGCAGCTATTAAATTTTTTTTTCCTTAAAAATCAATTAGGTTACCTATGAATTGAATTCTGGCATTTTTGGTTCCACCATGCTCCTGTTTCTAGAACAACCTCCAAATTCTACAAAACATCCTGCAAAGCCTTTTTTTTTTTTTTTTTCTTTTTTGGTTTTGGATATTGAACCCAAGGGACTTATGAATGCTAGCCAAAGGCACTACCATTAAGCTACATCGTTAAGGAGTTTTTGTTAGGCTGCAAATCACTGGTTCAGGAAGCCACTCTAATAAACATTTTTCATCTTCTTTTCCAGGAAGTGGCTGTTGGAATTTTGGTGGTTTTTAGCGCCTTTTTAACACCGGCTGCATATGTGCTATGCAATCTGAACCAGTTCAGAAGAGGCTAGATGGAAGATGTTGAGCAGCAGTGGAGATCCAAAAAGCTTTCATAAGAAGCTATGACTTTAAATGAGCAGAAGCGCTTAACTTGGTTCCATTATGGGCTTTGAGTTTCATAACTATGTTTATGGTAAATATTTTGTACTTTTTAGAACTGTGCATTATATGAATGTGTAGTCAAAAATGCTGTTCTATTTAAATGTTAAATAAAATCGAAACACTTATTCATGCTTTGCATGTTTGATCACAGATTATTTTCTTCCTGTATTTTTTTCTTGTAGCGCTAGGGTTGATCCCAAGGCTTAGTGCATGCTAGGCAAGTGCTCTATCATTGAGTTATATTCCCAGCCCTCCCAGATAAAAATTTACTCATGAAAAGTACAATGATAACTGCTATGAAAGATTTAGTGACTTGGAATGACATAAAGTACTATTTTGTGGTAGTGAATGTAACTAGTGTCATACTTCTGTTTTTACTCTTCTAAGTTGCAGGTCCTGGATGTTCCAACCCAAATCAAAAGAGGTTCATCCATTCATCTGATTCCCTTCAACCCTTGGTTGACTCTGGAATCCAGTCTATATCCCTCTAGCCCTGAAAAGCTCTGAAATGCACTTCTCAGCTGCTTCTTCCAGAATTGACAAAAGCAAGGCTTCTCTTGATCTCTGTAATTAACCAGCTCCTGGCCTGGTAAGACTTCAGTGCTCACAAAGTTAGTATACCCATGTAATCAGTTCCCACAGCAAGAACAGTACCATGGTCGAAGAAGACCTTGTGTCCTTGTCTAGTCAGCCCCCTAAAATTAATATCTGTCCTGACTTCTAACTGGAGAGATCCATTTTGCCTGTTTGAACTTATTATAAATGGGATAATATAGAATGTACTATTACTTCTGACCTCTCTATGTCTGGGGTATATATCTGAGATTTATCCAACTTACACTTTAGGTTTTTTCTTAACAGGTTTATTGTGGATAGGAAGATTAGATCAGTTAGGTAAACTGGGTATATATGTCCCACCTTCAAATAAATTTGGAGAACATAGTTTTATAGTCATAATAGAAGGGTATTTGGGATGTGGGTAACTCCAGGCTCAGTCTCAACATACAAAAGGAATGGGAAAGGGGTCCAGGAATTTTTTTTTAAAGGAACAAAGCTTAGCTTTTTAGCATGTCAAACCCTTTTCTCATCTATTTGTGGCACTGACTTTAAAATTTTTATTTTATTTTAATTAATTATTTATTTTAGTTAGTTATTTGAGAAGGGTCTCACTATGTAATCCAGGCTAGTCTTGAACTCTTTATATAGCTCCAGCTAGCCTTGAACTTATAATCTTTCTACCTCAGCCTCCTGGGATTATAGTCACATGCCACCATACTTTGCTGGCATCAGCTTTAATATAAAATACTTTATCAAAATATAATTGATGTGTCATACAGTGGAATTAGCTTCTTGACTAAAGTTGTATATGTGGCCACTGGGGCTAAAAAGACTAGAATTTTCTCCAGATATCTTCTAGTGACTTCTAGAAGGAGTTGGGATCTTTTATAGGTGCTCTGTGTCCTACTCCTTTTTTATATGCACTAGAGTCAGATCACAGTAAAAATAAACACAAGTAGAGAATTTTTCAAGTACAAAGTGGTCAGACTACCATGTTTCAGCAAAGTCTTGGAGAAAATATCATGAATAAAGAAGTACCAAATTCAAGAAATAAAATATTGAGAAATCAGTTACCATAGCAAGCAGAGAATAATTTAAAAACATTTATTCTTACAGATTTGAGGATGTTACATCCTTGACTATGAAATAGAGATCTTACAAGTTAAAAATATGATAAAGACAAAGAACTCAATATTTGAGCTAAGTAACAAAATGATGCGGCTGAAGAGCAAATTAATTGCAAGAGCAAACTATGAAATTCTTTGAGAATGTAGAAGAAACATCAAGGAATTAGAAATGTCAGTGAAAAAAGGCAGATGGAATATAGATTTGGGAATTCAATATCTAATAGAAATTCCAGATAGACTCTAGAAAATGAAAGAGAGAAAAGAAAAAAAAAAAAGAAAACTTTTCCAGAGTGGAAAAGACAAATCTTCAGATTAGAACAATCCATTAAGTGCAAGTAGAATAAAATATAAAAGGTCTACACCTAAATATGGTGACATTCGAGAAAAAAAGGATAGTGAAAATACAAAAAAGCTTTCAGTTAGAAAAAAAAAGGTTATCTAAAGAAATAATCAGATCTTTAATGGTAGCACAATCTTTGAAGGCAGTGAAACAACACTTTCAAAATAGAATGGAAAATGATTTTTTATACTGATTAGAATACTATACTTCACCAAAAACACATTTAAGTGGGAAGGCCAAATAAAATACTATTTTTAGATGTACAAGGCCTTAAAGCTTACCAGTTTGAGGTATTTCAGGTAGATTGTGGGTTGTGGAAAATGGATCCTCCCATTCCTTGCTCATGCAAATATTTTAAAAATCATAATTAACTAAGGATCTAAATTACCACAGACAAGGTGGTTACACAGAACCATTACAACTTAGTGCCTCTTTTCATGGCCATCAAGTTCTTAGTGAGCTTCACAGCTAGTGCAGATGAAATTCAGGCAGAGCAAGTTTCCGTTGAATGTGGGAAAATTCAAATCTTGCTAAGCTTTGGCCCTTTTATCCTTAGGGCTGCTGTCACCATTCAGAAATAATGTAATCAATGTGGTTCCATTAGTAGGATCCAGGCTTTCTTGATTTTTAACTGAAAGACATTACTAAGGTTACATACTCTGGGAAAAGAAAGTGGTGCTCAGTGTTCCTGAGCCTCTTATTTCACAGAAATCTTTTTTTTTTTCCTCATGGACTTTAGCACTTCTTATTTGTGAATCTTTCATACTTAGTTTGATTTGAAAACTATCATAAATACATTTTTCCACTTTTATCTTGTTAAATAAGCATTGTAAGCATTGTTTCTGAAAAACATACACAAGGATGAGGAAGGGATGAATAGAGGAAACAGTGGTAAAGGATACCAGTTAAACAAAATAGTTAAGGCTAAGTAATTGTTGATTTGTTAAGTCAAACAATCATCTATGACTGGACTCTCATATGATACCTTTAGTTGGTAGGATATGTGTTGGGGTAAGATTGGTACAGGCCAGCAGAGGCTATATAGCTCCTAATCCTGTTGGACATGCTCTGGGCCAAGGTGGTAGTATTTACATGACAATATATTCCTTCAAAATTTAAGGGTAATTGTAATAGGAATAGAAATTGCTTATATATTTTTCAAACCATTAGAGGGAAAAGTAGAAAAGAAAATGATCCAACCTTTCCCCCAGCAACAGGAGGATTACATGTGTGAGCCCAGCCTGGGCAACTTAGTGACTTAACACCACTCTATCTTAAAAAATAAATAAAGGACTGGGGATGTAACATTAAGAGACCGAGAATAATTTAAAAATATTTTAACATGTCAACTCCCTGTGTTACTTCCTTATCTGGGGAAACCCAGTCATCCCAAATGGTAGTGATAGCACAAGCTAAGCCAACAGGCTGGCGAATTTTCTCTGGTCAGGTCTTGCACAGGGCAACAAGAGAATAACCATTTGTCATTCTCTAATTTATGATTTCTCCTATGCCTGGGAATAGTTAGAAGAGAGAAATCAATATGGACATAGTAGCTAATAGATTTATTACAATGACCTGATGAGAAGCGATAGGGACTCAGCATCCCTGTGACATAGGCTTGGATTTCTATAGTTCTGTAAAAACCCAAGACTCACTCCTTTGTTATTGTGCGATTCTTTCTTAGAGTGACTTTACTTTCCTGGAATCATTTTATGTGTGTTCTAGTTTTGTTCATTTTGCAATCAATGAATTAGGTACTGCCTTTTCATTATGTCTGCAGTATTCTTTAAGTTTTTCCTTAATAATTAGGTTCTACTCGAAAGTGTTTGTGAAACACTGAGATTTTTATTTTTACTCTGTATTAAAATTGTAATGAAGCTGGGCATGGTGGTGCACACCTCTAATCCCAGCACTTGGGAGGCTGAGACAGGAGGATTGCTGTGAGTTCAAGGCCAGCCTGAACTACATAGTGAGACCACGTCTCAAAAAAAATTGTAATGAGTTTAATTAATTTATTCTTTTTAGTTTAATTATCTATTAGCATATTTAGAGTGGTAAAAATCCAACTATATGATGTTTATCAGAGACATAAACCACAAACATTGAAAATAGAGGAATAGATCTGTAAAAGTGATAGGAGTGAGGGAGGCATTTTTACTCTCCTCGTCTTTAAAACTCATTGGAAATGACAAAAATGAAAATGTACAGAAAATTTGCCATTTTCAAGAAATTAGAAAAAGCTGTTACCTTAAGACACAAACTTTAAAATAGCATACCTTATCAAATACTGTAAAGAAGACAACCTGAGAGGAGACAAAAAGCTCCTTATTCCTTTAGCAGAATTCAGATTTTACCAAAAGTTTTGAAAGGCATATACACATTGAATCTATGTTTAGAGGTGCTTGGTTGGGGTCATAGAAGTGACATGCCTCCGTAGGAAAATCTGTACTGCAGAGGTATTGGTGTGCTCACCACTTCTTTGATTCCCAGGAGACTGCAAGGGGTGAAATAAGATAGAAGAAGAAGAGGCAGTGATGCCTAAAACACAAAGTACCTTAACCCCAAAGATGTTGTTGTAAGGCATGATATGCATTTAAATTAAAAACCAGATGGTCAAAGGAGATCATTAGGTAAGACCGAATTACATGTTGTCTACAAGAAACCCACTTTAGCTTTTTCTGAGGAAGATGTGGTTGATGGTACTACAGAGCTTAGGTCTGTTGACTCCTTCTCCCAGCTCAGTACCGTTCACTCTTGCTCAGGAACAGGTTGGTCAGTAAGTTATACCATAGGCCATTAAGGATACCAGAAAGACACCCATATAACCAGAGGTTGCAATTAACTGAATTAGCATTACTCCAACCAGCTTCAACATGAGATCGCTAGAGAATGTGTGTGCTGACTTAAAAGAATTTCAAAGTGAACGGACCAGTTTAGATGCCTACCAAGACTTTGAGAATCACTATAAGAAAAATGCCTTGTGATGAAGGTTCTAAGACATGGGATCAATTCCAAATGAGAATGCACAAGTGACTCATTGACTTGCACAGTCCTTCCAATATTGTTAAGCAGAACTTTCGTCAGTATAGGGCCAGGAGTCAAGGTGGATGTCACCACTGCAGATGACTAAGTCCATTATTTAATAAATTGATTATTAGTTGTTCAAAAAGAAATCCCCTTCACATATGAAGATTAAAATACATAGAAAGTAAATAGATGGATAAAGTCTTAATAGCACTAATTTAGAAAGAGGGAGCATCAAGACTTCATAAAGAGCTGACTTCAGAGCATGGAAAATTATCAAGGGTGAAAAGAGGCATTAATAATAAAGAGGTTAATTAAAACAACTGTAATAATCCCTAACATGTATGCATGTAAAATAGAGCATCAAAATATGTGGGACAAATACTGATAGAAATGCAAAGAGAGGGCTTGAAATCCAGTGTTTGATCCCCAGCACTGAAAAAAATTTAAGGAGAAATACTGTAGATGAATTCATCATTATAGCTGGGTACTTTAGTACTTCTCTATTGTAAATGGACAGGTCCAGTAGGTAGAAAATCATTAAAGACCTTATTGACCTCAATGCCACCATGAATCATCTGGATATAATGACTTCATTCAGCAGCAAAAGAATACACATTCTTCTCAAACTCATATGGGACACTCACCAAGATAGATCATATTCTTGATCATAAATCACACCTTAACAAACTTAAGAGTATAAAAACATACACTATCTGCTCTCAGATAGTGGAATTAAACTAGACATCAATATGGAAAGATAGCTGGCAAATCCTCAAATACTTGGAGATTAAACAACACATTTCTAAATCATGCACAGGTCAAAGGAAAATATCTCAGGAGAAATTAAAGAATATTTTGAACTAAAAATGATAACACAACCTATCAAAACTTGTGGGATGCAGAAAAATCAGTGCATAGAGTGAACTTTATAGCATGGAATACATAGATTAAAAAAGAAGAAAGATCTAAAATCATTTTAGCTTCTACCTTAGAAAACCAGAAAGAAGATCCAATTAAAGCCAAAGGAAAAAAATTAGGGCAGAAGTCAATGAAATTGAAACAGGAAATCAACAGAGACAATCAACAAAACCAAAGCTAGTTCTTTGAATCAAAGGTCAATAAAGTAGATAATTCTCTAGCTAGGCTAGCTAAGAAAAATTACTAATAAAAGAACAAAAGAGAACATCACTACAGATCCTTTATTTTAGTAATGTTTGAACCCAGGTTCTCATTCATGTAGGCAAGTGCTCTACTATTGAGCTACATCCCCAGATCACTACTACAGATATTACAGACATTAAAAAGAAAACTAAAAGAACATTGTGAGCAGCTCTATGCTCACAAATTTGATAATCTAGGTAAATGGGCCAACTCCTGGAAAGATGAAATGTGTCAAAACTCACACAAAAATAAGTTGACAATGTAAATAGGTCAGTGTCTATTAAAATAATTGAATCAGTAATTAACAACCTGCAAAACAGCAGGCCCAGATGAGTTCATAGTTGAATTCAACCAAACAGTTAAGGGAGATAGACCAGTTCTCTATAATCTCTTCCAGCAGGTAGTAGTCAAGGCCAGCATTCTTTGAGCCCAGCATTACTTTAGTAAAGCCAGAGACATTAAAACTGCAGACCATTATCACTTATCAACATAGCTGCAAGAAACCTCAAAACATACACAGGCCATTTCAACATTTGAAAAGAAATTATTGTAATCCAACATATCAATAGGCTAAAGAAGAAAAATCACAGGATCAAATTAATGGATGCAAAAAAATTTTTTAACAAACTCTAATATCTATTAATGATAACAAAACAAAACTTCCCAGTAAACTAAGAATAAAGGGGGAGAGGATATTTTCAATTTGATAAAGAATATCTGGGGAGGGAGAGGGAGAGAGGGAAAGCAATGGAGGGACAAGAGAAAAAAGAATAGAAGGGAAAAAATGGAAACAAAGCATTTGTAAATAAGGAAGGAGGAGTGGTTGAAGGGAGGGGAGGGGAATGGGAAAAAAAGCAGCAGCAAGATATGTCATGTACTGGTACAAATTCCCTATGATGAATGTTATCACTATATCTGAAATGTACCATTAAAATAAAATTTAAAAAAATCAGACAACCCTGAAAACCAAACCAAACCAAACCAACCAACCAACCAAATAAACAAACAAACAAATGAATATCTATGGAAACCTGACAGCTAATTACATGCCTAATCCTGAGACACTAGAAGCCTTCCCAGTAAGATTGGCAAAGGCAAGTATGTCCCCTCTTATCGCTCCTTTACCAGTATGATACTGCAAATCTTAGAAAAGGAAATAAAAGTTATATTGATTAGGAAAGAAAAAATACAATTCTTTGCAGATGACATGATTATCTAAATAGAAAATCTCAAAGAATTGATGAAAAATTCTTGGAACTAATAAGTGAGTATAGCAGGATGCAGGATAGAGGATTAATGTACAAATATCAATTGTTTTCCTGTATTTCAGCAATGAACAAGTGATATTTGAAATTTAAAGCACAGTACCATTTACATTATAATCCCCCAAAATGAAATACTCAGGCATAAACCTAACAAAAATTCATAAAAGATTGTCTAAAAGAAAACTATAAAACTGATGACAGAAATCAAAGAACTAATACACAGAAAGACACTGCATGCTGATGGATAGAAAGGCTATATTGTTAAGACGTCACTACTTCTCAACCTTTCTATGGATTCAATGTAAGCTGAATCAAAAATCTTAGCAAGTTATTTTGTGAAGATCAAAAAGCTACTCCTGAAGTTTATATGAAGAAGCAAAAGAACCAGAATAATAGTGAGTTTAAGGCCAGGCTGAACTACATAGCGAGATCCTGCTTAAAAAAAAAAATAGCTAAAATTGAGGGAGAAGAACAAATTTGGAGGACTCACATAACCTGGCTTAAATACTTACCATAACTTGACTTCAAGACTTTTGTAAAGTAACTTACTATAAAATATCAGCACAGTGTGGTATTGGCGAAAGAATAGGCAAGCAGATCAATGGAACAGAATACAGAACTCAGAAACAGACCTCATAAATATAGTAAACCAATCTTTGGCAGAGAATGCAAAGGCAATATGGTGCAGCAAGGATATATCTTTTCAACAAACAGTACTGGAACAAGTCAACACAAGCAGAAAAGAATAAACAAGACAGGTTGGGGATTTAGCTCAGTGGTAGAGTGCTTGCCTAGCAAGTGCAAGGCCCTGAGTTTGCTCTCTAGTACCCCCCAAACAAGGAAAAAAAAAACCAAAAAACCCCCAAACCTAGACACAACTTACACCCTTCTGTTAAACCAAACTGTTGAGATAGGGATCTCTAAAATATATGGTTTTATTGAGCCATTATAGACAGTAGTGAGAAAAAAAGCTAAATGCTAGGACAAGTTTCTGCAGACTGCCAGCAGCAAGGTTAATAGTAAGGTAATGGTTGGAAACAGTATTTGCTAGATCTAGAGCTAAGATTATTTTTATAAATTTTTGGGAAAGGTGGTCCAAAAGGAGACATAAGTTTTGCTTCTGGATTGGTTGGGGTTAACATTTCAGAAAGTTTTTTACCTTGTGTGTGTGTGCGTGCCTGTGTGTGTTTGTGCGTATGCACATGCTGGTGCTGGAAAGCAAATCCAAGGGCTCATGCGTACTAGGTAAGCACTCTACCACTGAACTACACCCCTAGCCTGAGAAAGTTTCTATTTAAACAGTGTGCAGTGGCCTTGGTGGTAAGCAGTGATGGGATTTAGGTCAGGGCTTCAACATAAACTTTTTATTGGTTTCACCCCAGCTGCTAACTAATTAACTTCTCTTCCCCACCCTTACTTCTCACCCTTTGGCCTTTGTAATTAATTTTAGGACATCTCATAATTTTTCTTTTACTACTTCCCCAAAGTTAACTCAAAATGTATCACAGATTTAAATGTAAAACACAAAACTATGAAGTTCCTAGAAGATGATTGTAATGGTTTTGTGTCAACTCGACTGGATAAGCAATGCTCAAATATTTGGTTAAATATTATTTTGGGGTTTGTCTGTGAGGGTATTTCTGGAAAAGATTCGCATTTGAATTGGTGGACTGAGTGAAGCAGATGGCTTTCTCCACTGTGGGTGGACTTTATCCAATCTATTCAGGGCCTGAGTAGAACAGAAAGGTGGAGGAAGGTAGAATTTACTTTCTGTTTGAGCTGTGACACCAACTTTCCCATACCCTTAGCACTCCTGGTTTTCAAGCCTTTAGACTCAGATTGGAATCTATATCATTTACTCTCTTACTCTTAGGCCTTTGAACTACACCATTGGCTTTCCTAGATGTGCAATTTGTGGATGACAGATCAAGGAATTTCTCGACTTCCATAATTATATAAGCCAAACCATTGGTTTAACTTCTCTTGAGAATCCTGAATGATACAATAACGTAGGAGAAAATCCAGATGGTCTTGAGTTTGATAATGACTCTCTAGATATAGCATCAAAGGTAATGATCCTTAAATGAAAGAACTGATAATGTGGACTTCATTGAAAGTAAGTTTTTGTTCTGTGAAAGATACTGTCAGGGGAGTGAAAGGACAAATGACAGATTGGGAAAAAAATATTTGCAAAAGATGTATCAGATAAGAATTATTATCCATTATATAAAAAGAACTCTTAAAATGTATCAGTTAGGACACAAAACAAAACAACCTGATTAAAAAATAGGCCAAAGACCTTAACATCTCACCAAAGAAGATATACAGATGGAGTGACATGTGGTAGCAGACAACTATAATTCCAGCTACTCAGGAGGCTGAGGCAGAAAGATTAAAAGTTCAAGGCCATCCTGGGAACTTAGGGAGACCCTGTCTCAAAATAAAAAGGGCTGGGGATATACAATACAATGTAGCTCAGTACTCCCTGGGTTCAATTCTTAGTACCACAAACTAAACAAAAACGAAAAATACCCAACCCCCCCCCCCACAGATGGTAAGGAAGGATATCAAAGATGCCCCACATCATATGTCATCAGAGAAATACATGTTAGAAAAAAATGAGATAACACTGAACATACTGTTGTTAGAATGGATAAAATCCAGAACACCGTTAACATCAAATATCGGTGAGGATGTGGAGCAACAGGATCTTTTCACTGCTGGTGAAAATGTAAATTAGTATAGTCACTTTGGAAAAACAGTTTGATGGTTTCTTACAAAACTAAACATACTCCTATCATGCAGTCCTGAATTTGTGCTCTTGGTATTTACTCAACAGAGCTGAAAACTTACATCCATGTAAAAACTTGTGTATGGAAGTATATAGAAGCTTTATTCATAATTGCTAAAATTTGGGAATACATGAAGATGTCCTTCAGTGGGTGAATGGAAAAATAAATTGTGCTACTTCATGACAATGGGATTTTCCTCTTTTTTTGTCTGTGTGGTAGTAGACATTGAATCCAGGTTCCTCTACCACTGAGACACACTACCAGCTCTTTTTAAAAATTTTGTTACAGGATCTCAGTAAGTTACCCAGGATGGCCTTGAAATTGCAATCCTCCTGCCTCAGTCTCTTGAGGAGCTGGTATTATAGATGTGCACCACTGCGCCTGGTCTGACAATGGAGCATTATTCAGCATTAAAAAGAAATACACTATCAAGCCATGAAAATACACAGCGAAAATTTGAATGTGTATTACTAAGTGAAAGAGGCCAATCTGAATAGGCTACATTTTATACGATACTAATTATGTGGCATTCTGGAAAAGGCAACACAATAGTATCAGTAAAAAGATCAGCATTTGACATGGATAGATGGGGTTGGGGTGTGGCAAGGATGAACAGGCAGAACACAGGATTTTTAGGGCAGTGAAACTACTCTGTATGATACTATACTGGTAGATATGTCATAAATTTGTTCAAACCCATATAAGGTACAATACTGAGTAAATTATAATGTAATTTATAGATTTTGAAGGATGATAATAGGTGGCGACTATCATGTTTGAGGACAGGGGTATATGGGAAATCTCTGTATCTTCCTCTCAATTTTGCTGTGAACCTAAAACTATTCTTCTAAAATACTCTAAAAATATGTTAAAAAGTCTCATTAAAAAAAGAGCTGATGCAAAAATTCATATACAGGTTTTTGTGTGAATATAAGGTTTTATTTCTCTAGACTTAAGTGCCAAATCCAGGCCATGGTCTGTTTTTTTTAAAGTATAATTTTTATTGAAACAGCCATATTCACTGATCTATAAATTGTGCATTGTGATCTTCCTACTACAATGACCGGGTTAAGTAGTTGCAGCAGAGTGTGCGGTCCTCAAAGCTTATAATATTTCCCTTCGGGCCCATTAATGGAAGCAGTTTGCTGACCCCTGTACTAGAAGTGAGAGATTGCTGATGTGTAACTTTTATAAGAATCTTCTCAAGCTGGGTGCAGTGGATCATGACTGTAATCCCAGCCTCTCAGGAGGCTGAGGCAGAAAGATTGTACGTTTCAGGCTAGTCTGGGCAATTTAGTGAGACCCTGTCTTACAGTTAAAAAAAATATAAACTTGGTGGTACAGTACCTCTGGGTTCCACCTCCAGTACCACAGAACAAAAACAAAATCAAATGAACAAAGAAAGCAAACAAAAACCCTTACAAAATGTTTTTCTACAATGATTGTACCCATTTTATGTTCTTACCAGCAATGTATGAACGTGCCAGTTGAATTTTCTCCTGGTGTTACCTGGTTTTTTTTTTTTTTTCCATTTTAATGGATGTTTCTATACTTTTCCAAAGAGATTTTGGCACAATCAGTACTTTTTAACATTTTATCTTAACTTTTTCATTTAGAATTAAAGCAAAGAAGAATTATAGCATTTTAACTTATTAGTGTTAACATAGAATACTCATAATGAAACCATTATAAGGCTCAACTTGAATTAAAGAATGAGGTAAGTGAGGTGTGGCAGTGGGCACCTGTAGTCAGGTTACTCAGGAGGCTAAGGTGGAAGGATCACTGGAGCCCGGGAGTTTGGGGCCATCCTGGGCAACATAGCAAGACATTATGTCTTAGAGAAGACAGACAGCAGACAGAGAGAAAAATCTCATCAGTCAAAGATAATTCTATTTTCAATCAGTTCCCAGGAATGAAAGCAAAGCAATTACTGTTACACAATAATATATTTCTCTATAGTTTACCAATATTCTACGTGTCTGTCTTGTTCTAGTGTAAGTGCTGTCAGAATCAAAACAGTCACTTGTGTCAAGCCCTAATGACAATGAGAAAACAAAATAAAGCCGGAGGTTGCAAAGGAGGGGAATCTCAAGTACATACACCTGCTAACAATAACTGTCACAAATACTCTGCCAGAACCACAACCTTGCACAAAGACCATGGCAACCTTAAACAGAGAATACTCCGACAAGGGTGTGTATCCTAAGTGTCTGTTCATTCTGGTACTGACTCTACTTTTGTTGTTCATTGAACATTCTTGTTCTTAATCCATGTATGCAGGGGTTATTGTTTCAAACTAATTTATGTAATCTTCTTCATTTGGCTTTACAAGTTTCCCTTTATCCATTCTCTTTGAATATGCTTATGGTTTCCATGGCATGCATGTTCTGCATTACAGTGTTCCCTGTTTATTATCAAAACAGTGTCACTCTTCTTTAATCTTTCCATGTTAAAGATTGACAATAGTGAACTAACATTTTGAAGGCAGAGACTTGTTAATTTCCTTATTCATTAGATAAATAAATCTGAACTTTTATTTCCTGCACTTAGTATGGCAGATTAAATTCTTTAACAGCCCTCTCTATGGGAGGTGGAGTTATGTCTCCTTGAATCTAGATAGATTAAGCAAAACCTCATCAATTGAATAGCAGAAGTGATGCTCTGTTAGTTTCTTGGCATAAACCTTAAGAAGCTGATAGTTTCAAATTCTATTTTCAGGACATTCCAGGAACTCTAAGCTACCAAATAGTAAGTCCATCTATCTGGAGGCCAGCCTTGTGGAGATGCTATTTATACACACTCTGGTGCCAGCCTTCCAGTCATCCCCACCAAGGTGCCAGACATGTTTCTGATGCCATCTTGGACCCTCCAAACCATACCATCTGCTAGCTGAATGATCTGATGACTTCAGTTGATGCTATGTGGAGCAGAAAAATCACCCAGTGGAGTCCTGCTCAAATTTCTGACCCACAAAACTGTGAGTTATAGTAAAATGTTTAAGTCACTAAATTTTAGGTTAATTTATCAACCATAGATAATTAGACCACTTATCATGAATAAAGAAAAGAGTAGTGAGGCAGCTAAAGAGATTTTGGAGGAGGAACAGAACTATTTTATATGTGTTTAAGATTTATCCGTGTGGTGTGTGATGGTGTAAAATCTTTTCCTCATCTTTTCTCCTATTCAGGCAAAAGAGCATTATTCACTAATGCAATCTGGAATAAAATAGACCTACTCAATGGTGTTCTGAAGAAAGAAAATTCTGACAATGGCAAATTACATATCTATGTATCTATATCTTATATACACACATATGTAGCTATGTGTGTGTGTGTGGGTTATGTACACTCTATACTGGTAAAAGGAAAATATTAGATGAATTAAATATATCAAAATTTAGTTGAGCAAAAACAGTTCATGATTTGGGCACCACTCAGAACCAGAAGAGGTTCAGAGAGCACTACTTCATAGTGCTCTGCACCTTTGATTAGTGAGCTTTTATAGGAAGCAAAGTACAGAAATCACTTGATTGGCTATGGCTAGTTGTTTGCCTTATTTGGGCATGGTGGGATGAGGCATCTGCCTTGTTTGAGTATGGTCTGATTATTTGGCTGCTTGTGATTGGCTGGAAATTGGTTGTTGTGATTGGTTGAAATTTGGCTGTTTGTTGTAAAAAATATACTGTACTTCTAATTCTGGATTGATTTATTTGTGCATTAATTTGGCTAGCAATTTGTTACGTGTAGGAATTCAAAGTATGAACTTCTCTGATGCAAACTGGGGTACCACACTACATTCAGTTTTTTTTGTGCTTGATTTTTTAGGATAAACTTCAGATATAGCAGCCTTGATAGCTTTGATAGTAGAGAGGACTCAAATTTGAACTCAAATTCTCTGTCTTTCTCTCTGTTTCTTTGTCTATTACCTTTGCTCCCTCTCAATTTCTCTTTCTCTCATGTGCTCATATACATACATATATAGGTGTGCAAATGACTAGAATTCTTGCTTTCCCCTAGTGGGATCAGTAAAGACATAGGCAGCCTCCACTGACATTCATCTGCACCTGAGCGGTGCACTTTGCAAAATTAAAGGGAGGCAAACAGAGAAAATACTTGTTTCTTGAAGGAGATGGTGGTGTCCTGAAGGGTAAAGGCTTTAAAAGAACAACCATTAAGAGGAAGAGAAAAAGTCTATAGGAGAAGGCAAGTGTTGAAGAGTAAGATAGTGATGACATGGGACATGTTCTGAAGTTCAACTAGTGAGGTCTTGCATCTGTTGTGTGATACAAAGGAGGCAATTAACTATTATGAAGCGCAACTCTCAACTTTTCAACTCCATATTTTAGCACAACTCTCAACTTTTCAACTCCATATTTTAGGATACATTTTGGTCGTATAACAAAGAACTGCTTTACTTACTGGTGTAAAAACAGACATGTGGGCCAATGGAACAGAATAGAGGACTCAGAAACAACCTCAGGCACTTTCAGTCATTTGATCTTTGTCAAAGGGACCCAAAACACACACAAGAGGAGGAAAGATAACCTTTTAAATAAATGGTGCTGGCAAAACTGTCTCTACAAATGCAGGAGATGGAATCTAGGGACTTGTATCTCTCACCATATGGTAAACTAAAATAAAAATGGATCAAAGATCAAAATGTTAAAACAGAAATATTTGTTCTCCTGGAAGATAAAGTATGTAAAATTTGTGAGGCTGCAGGAAAACAGGAACCCTTCTACACTGTTGTTGGAAATGTAAACTAGTATAACTACTGTGGAAATCAGTATGAAGATTCCTCAAAAAACTGAAAATAGAAATTCCATTCAACCCAGCTATTTTCCTTCTAGGTATCGTCCCCAAAGAGTTAAAGAGTTTAATGGATAAAGAAAATATGATTTCTTAGTTACTTTTCTTTTGTTGCTGAGACAAAATACCCGACACCCTAAGTTAAGGGAAGAAAGGTTTATTTAGCTTACAGTTTGTAGATGTTTTAGTCCATAATTAATTGGCTCCAAGGCAGGGTGGCATGGCAGACAAACAGAAGGCCGCAAGGTAAGCAAGAGACTTTAGCAGCTTCTTTCTGCTCCTTATATCTCATCCAGGCTGCCAGAATTAGGGTGGTGCCAAACCAGTAAGTGGATTGATTTAGTGATTGCACACCCTTAATCCCAGGATCACACTCTCCTGGTTCAGCCACCTCGGAAGAAGCCCCACCTATGACCACATGAGACATGGGGGGCACATCTAGGTGCAAACCATAACATATGGTATTTGTATATAATACCATACTATTCTGCTGTAAAGGAGGACAAATATCAGTAATTTGTAGAAAAATGGGTGCACCTTGACATCATAATATTAAGTGAAATAAATCAGCTACACTTCTTCAATGTATGTAGTTTCTCTTATATGAGAAATCCAAAGTATAAATTATTTATTTATTTTGGTTTATGTTATTTTTTAAAAATTTATTTTAGTAGTACTGTCTTAGTTAGCTTTTCTAGAGTTAATGGTTCGTAAGAGAACAGATTTAATACGGGACATTTATAAGTTTCAATATTCACCCTCAAGCCAAGTGTTGGAAGAGTGCTGAATGTCTGTCTAGGCACGGGAGACCCGAAAGATCCAATCAAGGGCTGGGAGCCCACAGCACTGTCCTGTATAAGTCCGTGTCTGCAGATGATGTCTGAAGAAGTCTTGACTGGAACCGAGATACGATGCTTGCAGCAGAGATGACCACCAGAGCTCCCCCGAAGCAACAACAGCCATCCTCGACAACAGCAAGGCCCCGAGCTCCTTCCTCGACAAGAACAGCCGAGATCCTTTCAGGAGAACCAGCTGCAGCAGAGCTTCTTCTGGGAAACAGCTCGCCAACTAGCTTCTGCTCCTGTTCTGCTTTATGTTGCATCAGCAGCAATTCTCAAGTGGATCCTCTATGCCCAGAATCACACTATCTCAGTCCAACTGGGTGTTCTAGCTCAAGCTGACCACATTAAGTCCACCACAGGTACATTTTAGATATACATAATTATAACATTCATCATAGGGAATTTGTACCTGTACATGGTATATCTTGCAGCTTCTTTTTTTCCCCATTCCCCTCCCCTCCCTTCAACCCTTCTTCCCCTCCTTATTTACAAAAGTTTTGTTTCTATTTTTTCTCCTTCTATTCTGTTTTTTCTTGTCCCTGTGTTCCTTTCCCTCTCCTCTCTCCTTTGTTCCCCTTCCCATTCAAACAGTTTCTTCTCTTTTCCCAGTATAATACATTTTATTTTATTTATTTGTTTTTTTGGTGCTGGGGATTGAACTCAGGGCCTTGTGCTTGTGAGGCGAGCACTATAACTACTGAGCTAAATCCCCAGCCCCTAGTATAATACATTTTAGTCCTTATTTATACAAAGTATAAATAATTTAAAGAGCACAATAAAAGATAGATAATAGGAAACAGGAAGTAGATTCTTGAAAGTGGGAAGGAGAAGGGGCGCTCCTTCAGGGAGTGGGGAAGGGGAATAAAAAGAATTAAAATATGTACATGTGCCTATGCAATGTAATTGTTATGTACTGCCAACATGTACTAATAAAAAATTTTAAAAATATTTATGGCATGGGACAAAATCACAAAAAAACTGCTTAAACTTCTAATGGAATCCAATGTAAACTGAGCAGGATGACAATTAAAGTGGTTTTGGAAAGTGATAACCCCATATGTTTTGATCCAATGTGTATTATTTTGTGGTGGTCAGTTTTATATTGACGACCAGAATACTCCAGTATGAAAGACCACAAGAATAATTCCCCAAATTCTTATCCACTTCCTAAAGAATGTTACAAACAGCTTACATGGGGCCAGGAAGAGGATACCTGCCACAAGGCTATATTTATTTGTAAATAACAATATTAGTAAAATACATTTTGGTTTTTAAACTGTTTAAGAAAATTGGAAAATACTTGTGGCAGTAATGGGGTACCTAGACTTTTGCTCATTCATTTGAAAATGAATAATGGACTTGCAGCCAATTCTGACCCTTCTGTGAGTGTTTGTTGCCATGTTTATGCCCTGGAAATACTAACAAGTGTTTCCCAGATGCTTTGTCTTCCTTTCCACAGCTTCCCTGAGGGGATGGGATAGCTCTTCTCAGTCTCAGCCTACATGGAAATGTTAACACAAACTTCCTCAGAGATTTGCACTGCATTCTTTATAGAGAACTGGCATTCTCATTCTACCTTTAGATGACTTATCAGCTCAAGGAAAAGAAAATTGTAAAATTTAACCTTTGGGAACATCTTCTTCAGGATTAGAGAATATGAAGTGAATGATGTAGCCTTATTAGAGGTAGCAGCACCTGTCACTGATGAAATCTATGTGTAGTTGCCAGAATTATGTTTTTCCTTTCAAATATATTTGAGAAGAAGAGAGAACTCCTGAGAGGTGCTGCCCTTAAGGATTGGCAGTAAAAAGAAGTAAAAGTGGTGTGGAAACTTGGGTTGGACAATCAGGAGGAAAAGTTATATACTAAAAATATCATCAGGGGGCTGGGGATTTAGCTCAAGTAGTAGAGCACTTGCCTAGCAAGTGCAAGGCCCTGAGTTCGATCCCCAAGCCCCCACAGATGTCCCCAGGAATGGCCTGCCTAGGTACCCACCCCAGTTTTTGTGGTGTTGGGCATTGAATCAGGGAGTGTTGAGCTACATCTTCAGACTTTTTTTTTTTTAAATTTTATTGATGTAGAGTCTTAATAAGTTTCCCAGGCTGGACTCGAACTTGTGATCCTCTTGCCTTGGCCTCCTAAGTAGCTGGGATTATAGGCATATGTCACCATGCTCAGGTAGCCACATCCCCTTCTAATGGAAGCTGCAGGCATAGGTGCAGGTGAGGGGCATTGGATATGGTTTTTTTTGGGATATGCTTTGTAACCCATGACCCAATTCTCTCCTTGGATATAGTTGATTGGACTAAGTTAGGGTTGTCAAATATGGCCAGAGATGAACTGGGCCAGTACATCTATCTGTATCTCTGTATCTCTTTTGTATCTGTGTCTCTGTCTCTCTATCTCTCTCTGTCTCTGTCTTTCCCTCCCTTCTTCCCTCTCCTTTCTTTAAGAAATATAATTGTAGATACATGTATAACATTATGTAATAGTAAGACTCAAAGGACAAAATGAGTCTGCAAGCTGGAAAGGCTACAAGAGGCCACGTGAAAGCCAACCTTAGACAGAACAGATGTTGTGAGAAGGCAGAAAAGTCCCAAGATAGGAGAAAAAAAAATGTAGGAGAGTCATGCAATGGTAGAGCAAAAATGAAGATTCATGAACTTCCACTGCTATGACTGATTCCTGCCATATATATATATTTTTTTTTCTTTCTTTTTTTTTTTTTTTGGCTGGTCTTGAACTCAGTATGTAGCCCAGGCTGGCTCCAAACTTGCTGTGCTCCTCCCGCCTTAGCCTCCTGAGTGCTGGGATTTTAGGCATGTGCCACCACACCTGACTCTGATCCCTGCTTTAAATCTAGAACTGTTTCCAGTCCTAACTGTCCTTGGGTTCATTTGTGGATATTTAGGATGTTCCTATTACTCCAGGTATAACCTTTATAAACATCTTTTACTTTAGGTAAGTAGCATGCACCTTTGTTAGTTTCCTAAAGAACCAAATTTAAACATGTAGACTTATAAATTGGTTAAGGCTGAGAGTGAGTTTGCACAAAACAATCCATCATCTGTAATCAAGCAGGATTTGACTTGGTAAATATGAACAGATTACTAAACTTTCTTAAGCTGTCAAATCATGGAGATTTCTGTAGTTTGCCAAAAATTTTAAATGTTCCATGACTTTAGCTCAAAGGTTACTTTATACCTTTTATTTTATTTTATTTTTGGGTGCTGGGGATTGAACTCAGGGCCTTGGACTTGCTAGGCAAGCACTCTACCACCAAGCTAAATCCCCAACCCTGTTGCTTTATATCTTGCAGACATTAATAATATACCCAATTTGGTATATTTCAGACTTTGATAAAACAGAAAGATTTCTTCACTGTCGTTCTTTCCTGTTTAATATATGACTTACTGTTTAATATACAACTTGAATTTACATCATTTTTTAAAGCAATTGTTGTAGCTGTTTGAGATTGTAATTTGTAGAACCTGATTTTAGAATTTTTCTGTGGGGGTGCTAGGGATCAAACTCAAGAGCCTTGCACTTGCTAGGCAAGCGCTCGACCACTTGAGCTAAATCCCCGGCCATATTTCAGAATTTTGAATCAAACTGTCTGACTTCCCATTGGTGATTTATGGCATCACAAATATGGTTATTAGTTCATGTTTAAAAACTCATGATATAAGATTTCATACAAACTAGAATTTCAGCTGAGTGTGGTGGCGCTCGCCTGTAATCCCAGCACTTGGGAGGCTGAGGCAGGAGGATCGAGACCAGCCTGGGTTACATAGTGAGTTGAAGTCCAACCTGAACTACAGGGAGACTGTCTCATCCCCCTACCCGCTGTTTCAGTCCCAGACCTGCCACTTCTTAGTATTATGATTTCAGGCAAACTTCTTCACTTCTCTCTTCCTCAGTTTAACTTCTCAGGCTGGGGATGAGAGTGTAACCCAGTGGCAGAATGCTTTCCTACTAAACATAAAGCTCTGGGTTTAGTTCCCAACACTGCAGAAAACAAAACAAAACATCTATCAAACAAAAGATAACTTCATGGGGTTGATCTGAGGGTTAAAAATACAAAATAAGTCAGGAATCTGGCATATATTAGATTTGTTCTCTTTTTTTGGGTGGCAAGGAGGCTGGGATGGGGGATGCTAGTTTTCTATCCACAGGTTCAGGACATATTAGAAGCACGGTATCTAGCTCTAAAGTTGAAGTATTCCAACATTTTTCATGATAAAACTGTATATTCATATATTTTTGTTATAAAAATGAAGGTTATGTAGTGAAAAGCAGAAGCTTCCCATCTCTTACCCACTCTCCTCCCCGGACTGCAGGCCATCACACAGCCTTTTCTCTTGCTCTTCTCTCTGTCCAGAAAGAACCGTTTTCCACTTCCTTCTGCCCACAGGATACACGATGGCTACAGTTTAACTTCTGGTCTCCAGCTGGATGAGATGGCACAGGCCTGTAACCTCAGCACTCTGGGAGGTTGAGACAGGAGGACTGCCGGTGCAAGACCACCTGGGGAAATGAGCAACTTAGTGATACCCTGTCTCAGAATAAAAATTGAAAAAGGATGGAGGGTGTAATTCAGTGTAATGGCCTAAGTTAATCTCCAGTTCCACAAAAACAGAACAATAAAAAAAGTCATCCTCTCACCCCTGCCAAAACATTTTAGGGCTCAGTTTGAACATCATTTGCTCAGAGAAATCCCTTTGGCCATTCTAAATAGGTCTCCCTGCCTTCTCTATTCTTTTCTTCCAGTACACCCTGTTCACTTTCTTCACCATATTTATGCAAAATCAAAATTATGTATGTAGTATTTTTGTTTGCTTCTTTATTAGACTGTAAACTACATGAAGGACAGAATTTAATTATTATCATTATATACCAGTACCTAGCATGGTGCTTGACAAACTCAATAAATATTTATTGGATTTAATGGAAGATGCTTGTCAAATATTTTAATTTAGATTATATTCAATATAGAGCTTTTTTCTAGTGAACCTCATACTTGTGCTTTTGCAAAAATTGAGGTATAGTCATATTGCAGAGATATTCTGGAGGAATCTGAAAATAGCATACAAATGTACAAAATTAATATAGTTTCTGGGTTTTTGAGAGTTTGGGAATTTTCTTAGTTCGTTAGTATTTGTCAGTCATTTAAAAAATATCGAGGCCCTTAGATGGTAGGTGGTAAGCAAAATAGATCTGGGCCCTGTGTGTATGGAATTATATTCTTAGTGGAGGAAACACATTCATTTTTGTGAAAACAAATATATGTAATGGAAGGTTAAAATTGGATTATTTTGCCTTGTTTTGGCCCAGACATCTAGACAAAAGTACTAATAAATTCCAATTCTAAAGTTAGTTGTGGAATTTGAAGCACAATTTGCAAAAGGGGGCACTAATTTTGCAGCCTTTAACTGATAAACTACTTCTAGCCTATGAAATAATTTGGAGTGGTCAGAAGTGTTGCTGATGTGAAGGAACTATTGAAGACAGATGTTAGGGTTGTGAGTCTCAGCCCAGGATCAGGGAAGGGATATAGTGCTTTTCTGTCATGTAATGGCTAGTGAGAGGACTTTCAGAGAATCTTGAGAGCCTCAGGTACATGTCCTAGAGCTCTGGCTCTAGGACAAATGATGTGAAAGCTGACGACTGAGGCTGGAGCTGCCTGCTGTGGGCTTTCAAGGGGTAGGGACCCATTTTTAGGAGTCCTTTTCCACCTTTAGTGTCATGTAGGAAACTTAGATAATTTCTTGAAATTCCATTTACAGGTAAATTGGAAAAAAATAAAAGAAGCTTTATTATAGATGTAGGTCTATGACCTGACTACAGAAGAAAAGTATATCTACCTTGGGAAGAATATATACAAATATCCCCCAAGGAGTGTGTGTATGTGTGAAAATATGCATATATATATGCTTAACACTTTGCACTTCATTTTCACATTTTTCATTTACACATTCATTTATGCTGTATTCAACGAGCACTTTCTAGGTGCATAGCACCTGAAAACACAAAAATGAGTAAGATGTGCAAATGAAGAAACTGAGGCTCTCACTAAGAAGTTTCAAGCATTTGGTTTCTTATGTATTTCCATTCTACCTGTTCCAATTCTGAGTTCTTCTGACAAATATGAGAAGAATCTGACTTTTAGACATTTTATGAGGTATTTTAAAATGTTGAAGAAGAGAAAGCAGAGAGCTCTTTGGGAATATGTATGTGTGATGATTCGGGATGGTTAGTGAGGAGAAAATTTCACTTTTAGACAGGGTCCATTTTTGGTATTTATTTTAAAGCCCCAAAGCCAGTTTATTAACTTACAATGAGAAATACAGTAGTCAAGGGGACTGAGTATTGGCATCTTTTGGCCATAACACTCTTTACAGGGAAGTTGTAAAAAGAATTTTTTAAATGACCATGAAAAAAGAAGAGAGACTTAATTATATAGTTAGAATGCTTGTGAACATCAAACTAAGTTAATCTGATATATCTACTTCCATAAAAGAATTCACCAAGTCTGCGTGGTTTCAATTCCTGGACCAGAGTATTGTTAGTGATGTGATACTCCTTTTTCTATGCTTCCATGTGTAACATTCTCCCAGTTGTAATGTGGGGGTGTGATTTGTCCATCTTTTTCTTCCTTTAAAAATTTTGTTAAACAATTTGTAAAATATACATACATTTACCATATTAAGCTTTTCTTTCTTTCTGTGCTAGAGATTGAACCCAAGACTTTGTGCATGCTAAACCACTGAGTCAGTGAGCTATATCCTCAGCCCTTTAATCCATTTCTCAAAGCAGAGTTCAGGTGACTCCTTTTTAAAAAAGTTAATATTTCATAGAATGAACATACCACAATATATCCAGTCATTCTCCTTATCATGGACATGTAGATCCTTCCTTTCCTTCTTTTCTCTCTTTTTCTCCCTTCCTTCTGTTACTTCAGACAAAATTGAAAGAAATATCTGTGTATGTGTTTTAGGTACTGATGCTTTTATTTCTTTTTTGGGGGGACGGTGCTGGGGATCGAACTCAGGGCCTTGCACGTGCTAGTCAAGCACTCTACCACTTGAGCTAAATCCCTAACCCCTGATGCTTTTATTTCTAAAGAATACATTTCCCTAAAACAGGATTTCTGGTAAAGAGTTGTATTAGCTTTTTATCTCTGTGACAAAATACCTGAGAATAACAATGTAAAAGAGGAAAGGTTTATTTTGGCTCACGCTTTCAGAGATTTGTGACTGTGGTTGGCTAGCTCCAAGGCAGAAACATCATAGCAGAAGGGCAGGGTAAGGGAAATCTGCTCAGCTATGGCAGCCAGGAATTGGAGAGAGAGTGAGAGCATATGCTGACTGACTTCTTCTTTCCACCTTTTGTTTCTTCTAGGCCCCTACCCTAGTGGATGGCGCCATGCACATTCAGGGCAGATCTCCCCATCAGCTTGCTATCTCACATGCCAATTCTTTCTGGAAACACCTTCACAGACACATCCAGAAGTGTGCTTTACTGGTTTCCTTGTTATTCCCCAATTCAATCAAGTCATCGATCAAGATTAACTATCACAAAAGTATGTGTATTTTAATTTTAGTAGATATTTCCTGATTGGTTTCAAAAAGAGATTTTAGCAATCTATATTTCAATCAGCGATATGAGTGTGCATTATTGTACATCTTCATCAATACCAATGGCATTGCTTTAATATATTGCCAGTTTGATGGGTAAAAGATCATTTTAGATGCAGATCATTGCCATGATTTGTATAAGTGTCCCCCATAGGTCCATATGTTAAAGGCTTGGTTCTTAGTCCATGATGCTGTTGGGAGGCAGCAGAGCTTTTAAGAGATGGAGCCCAGTAGGAGGTCTTTAGGTCACCGAGGGCATGACCTTGAAGGGCATATTAGACCACAGCACCAACCCTTCCCCTCTTGTGCTTTCCTGGTCATCAGGTGAACAAGCTTTGCTTTGCCACATGCTCCCACCATGAAGTACTGTCATTCCACAAGCCCAAAGTGATGGGGCCAGTCGATCATGTACAGAAATCTGCACATGTGTTAGTCAAATAAACCATTTCTTTGTTTCTCTTTTTCTTTTTCTTTTTTGAGACAGGATCTTGCTGTGTATTTCAAACTGGCCTTGAACTCACTATGTAGCACAGGTTGGTCTCAAATTTTCAGTGATCCTCCTGCCTCAGCCTCTCAAGTGCTGGGATTACAGGTGTGCACAACCACACCTAGCTGTTTCTTTTTATAAATTGATTACCTCAGGTGTTTATTGCAGTAATGAAAATCTAACCAAAAAAAAAAAAAGAAAAAAAGAAAATCTAACCAACATAATCACCTTTCTAAGAGAAATCGTTTTCTTTCCTTTCCCACCCAAGATTAGGACACTTCTTTTGAAGGATATAGAAGAAGTCTTGAGTGTCTTTATTGTGGGGAACTTTGATCTTCTTTTTTTGTATATATCTCTGTAGTGTTGGACAGTTGGAGACAATGTATCATTACATCTCAGGTTTAGAGAAGACTGAGATCAGTTATGGTGGTACCTTGGTATACAAACTTAATTCTTTCCACAATGCTGATCACCAACTGAGTTGGGCGAGAACCAAATCAAATTCAGTGGTTAGTTTCATTGTTGACCGTAAGGGGAAATTTGATTCGGTTCTTGTCCAGTTCAGTTTGTGGCCAGAATTGTGGAGAGAATTGAGTTCATGAACTGTTATGGTTTGTGTCTAGATGTTCCCCCCAAAGCCTCATGTGGTAAGAGGTAGCTGGATCTAGAATATGTGATTACTAAATTAGTCCACTGATTGCTTTGGCAGGGTTCTGCTGGGATCAAGGATGTGACACTAGGATTAAGGATATTAGGATTAAGGGTGGGAATACTCCCTACCCTAAAGACAGGTAGCCTGGATAAAATATAAAATACAGAAATAAGCTGGTTAGCCCCTTACTGGCATTCCTTGCTTACCTGGCTGTGTTCTGCCTGTCTGCCATGCCACCCTGCTTTGGACCCAGCTGATTGTGGACTGAAACCTCTACAAACTGTGAGCCAAATAAACCTTTCTTTCCCTAACCTTGGGTGTCTAGTATTTTGTCCCAGAAACGTGAGAAAACCTAACTAACACGTGAACCAAAGCATCATTATATTTTGGGTTCCAATGAATCTAGATTGGCTTTCTCCAGTAAGATTTGCCAGCTAATATTTATGTTGTGTAAAGACTAATGGCTAATAAAGATATGGTTTGGGATGAGTCAATTTAACTTTTTATCCTTTTATCACTAAATGTATGTTTCAAATTCTCAGGAGAAAGAGGATGGAGAACTTTTGAGTTATTTCTTGGTCAGGGAGGGTGGGAACATTGATTAATGGTCTCATTGAGGCAGCGTAAAATGTGGACTAGCATGGTTCTTCAAAGATGAACCACAATATTGTAGCAAAAAACCAAAATGAACAAAAGCACCCCAAAAATTAAATAAGATATCAAAGGGGCCAAAACAAATCATTAAAGTTGATATAACAATAAAATCAAAATTAAACTTCTGTCAAGTAAAATAGTGCATGCCCGATATAGCTGGTGCAAGCACAGCTATTTGGGAGGCTGAGGCAGGAGGATTGCAAGATCAAGATTGACCTGGGCAATTTAGCAAAACCCTACCTCAAAATGAAAAATTTGAAAAAGGACTGGGCATATAACTTATCGGTAGGTTGCTTGTCTAGAATGTGTAAAGCCTTAGGTTCAATCTCCAGCACTACCCACCTTGGAAAACAATTAACCATTTTTTATGACCGTGAGGAAATAATAGGATCAGAATTTCCCATCTCCTGGTAAAAAATTAGAAATCTGGAAAGAATACACAAAAAACCTATTTCCAAATATTGTTAACAGCTGGTGACAGACTGCAATCCTTGTGAGGAGACCAAACTAAGTGAATCCTAGAATTGTCCTGGTGTTTTTTGTTTTTTTTTTTTTTTTTGCCTGCAGGCAATTTTCAAGTAGTATGGCAGAAAAGGGAATTCCAAGTAGGGTGGTTTTGCTGAATTGAGGAGACAAAGATTGAAGTTCCTGGAGACAGAGACAGCTAGAATTTGTGGGGATGATTATCAAAGATGGAAGAGCCTTGCAGGGAAGCATTAATTTAACACAAATTCTTCCAGAAAATAGGAAAAGTAGGTGCATTTGTTTTATGAGGATAGAATTTCCTTGAAATCCAACACTAGTCAAACATATTATGAGAAAAAACTGTGGGTTAAATTAACTCATGGATAAAGATGAAATAGTTCTAAACAAAACACCAGCAAACTTCACTTAGCAACAATATTAAGAAGTATAATGTATGAATATGAGGACTAAGTTGAATTTATTCCTAAAATGAAATATTTGTTTAACATTGGGAAAAAAAATCAATGTAATTTTACTGTGTTACAAGATTAAAGCAGGGGTTGGGGATTTAACTCAAGTGGTAGACTGCTTGCCTAGCAAGTGCAAGGCTCTGAGTTCGATCACCAGTACTCAAAAAAAAAAAAAAAAAAAAAAAAAGGGGGGGAGGGACAGATTTGCTTCTTAACATGGTTCTGTAGTATAACTTGAAATCTAGGATTGTAATACCTTCTGCTTTACTACTTTTTCCCAGGATTGCTTTTGATGTTTTGGCTTTCTTCTGTTTCCATGTGAATTTTAGGGTTGTTATCTCTAGTTCTGTGAAGAAGGCTGTTGGTATCTTGGTTTCTATGTATCAGTTTTGGAAGGACTGCCATTTTGACAATGTTGGTTTTGCCTGTCCACAAACAGGCGATATCTTTCAATTTTCTGATGTTCTCTTTTTCAGAGTACTGTAGTTTTCACTGTAGATGTTTTTCATTTTCTTGGTTAGGTTAATTCCTAAATATTTAATTTTTCTTGAGGTTATAGTGGATGGTATTGTTTTCCTAATTTTTTCTCATTCATTATTGGTGTACATGAACACTATTGATTTTTGTATATTGATATTGTCTCCTGCTACACTGCTGAGTTTGGTTATTAATTTTAGGGGTGTTTTGATGGAATTTTTTTGGTCTTCTGTGTAAGGAGTAATGTCATCTGTGAATAATGATGGTTTGTCTTTTTTGCAACATGTATACCTTTTATTTCGTTCTCTTACCTAATTGCTCTGGCTAATGTTTCAAGTAATACATTGAATGGGAGTGGTGATAGTGGATATCCTTATCTTCTTCCTGATTTAAGAGGGAAAGCTTTTAGTTTTTCCCCATTTAATATGATATTAGCAGTAAGTTTGTCATAAATGGCTTTTATCAGATTGAGGTAAGATTTTTCTCACCCATTTTCTTCAGGACTTCTCTTTAATCATGAAAGGATGTTGGATTTTTGTCAAAGGCTTTTTCTGTATCTGTTGAGGTGATCATGTGATTTTTGTCCTTGATTCTGTTTATGTGACGTATTACATTTATTGATTTGCATATGCTGAAACTTCCCTGCATAGTTGGTCATGATATATGATCTTTTGGATGATTTATTAAGTTCTGTTTTCCAGTATCTTGTTGAGGATTTTTGCATCTGTGTTCATTAAGGGAATTGGCCTGTAATTTTCTTTTTAGTTAAATTCTTGCCTGATTCTTGAATCAAGGTAATACTAGCTTCCAGGAATTAGTTCAGAAGTACTCCTTCTCTTTTAATTTCATTAAAGAGTTTGAGGTGTTTACTTCTCTGAAGTTCTCATAAAATTCAGCAATGAATCCATTGTGTCCTGGGCTTTTCTTAGCTGGTAGGTTTTTTGTTACTGCCTCAAATCTGTTGCCTGCTATTGAACTGCTCAGGTTTTTTTTTTTTTTTAAATATATTCTTGGTTCAATTTTGGTAATTCATATGTGTTTAGGAATCTGTCCATGTCTTTAATTTGTTTGAGCACAAGTTTTCATAGTAGTAGTTTCTAATAATATTCTGGATTTTGGCAGTATTTGTTGTGATTTCACATTTTTCATTCCTAATTGCATTGAGTTTTGGTAAAATTGGCTAAGGATTTGTCTATTTATTCTTTTGAAGAATCAGCATTATAATTCATTGAATCTGTATTGTTTTTTAGTGCTCTTTTCATTAATTTCTGCTCTGATCTTTTTTATTTCCTTGTGCTAGATTTTGATTTAGATTTTTCTTGTTTTTCTAGGACCTTGAGGTACATCATTGGGTTATGTATTTGGCTTGATCTATTTTTCCAATGTGAGCATTTATAGTAATAAACTTTTCTCTTAGAACTGCTTTCACTGTGTCTCATAGGTTCAGGTATATTAATACTGGCATTATCATTTCATTCTAGGGATTATTTGATTTCTTCTGTATCCCATTGGTTATTTAGTAGTGTGTTATTTAAAATTCAAGCACTTGTGCAAACTTGCTGTGGTTTCTTTTCCCACTGCTTTCTAGTTCCTGTGCACTATGTCTGATAATATACATGTGGCGATTTTGATTCTTTTGTATTTATTTAAGTAAGCTTTATATGCTAGTAGGTAGTCTATTTTGCAGAAAGTGCTGCTGGAAGAACATGTATTCTGCTTTGGTAGAATAGAACACTCTGTAGATATCTATTAAGTGTGTTCAAAGGTTTGGCTCAGTTCTGATATTTCTTTGTTGGCTTTTTGTTTAGTTGATCTGTCTATTTGTGAAAGTGGGGTGCTGAGGTTCCCCACTATGTTTCAATTGATGTTTATTTCACTTTTTGTGTCCAGTAGTGTTTGTTTTATAAAGTTGTGTGTGCTGGTATTCGGTTCATACATATTTACAATTGTTATCTTTTTTTTTTTTGTTGAATTGCTCCCTTAACAAATACAGAGTGACCTTCTCTGCCTCTTCTGATCTGTTTTAGCTTGAAGTCTACTTTGAAAATAAAATTTCTACTCCTGCTTATTTTTGGGGTCCTAACATATGGAGTATTGTTTTCCAGCCTTTGATTTTTAGTCTGTCAACTTCTTTTTTGGTTAGATTTGTCTCTTTTATGCACTAAACCATTATGTTTTTTTTTTTTAATCCAATCTTCCAATCTATGTCTTTTGATTAGGGAGTTAGGGCCATTTATGTTGAGAGTTATTACTGAAAGATATTGACTTATTCCTATCATTGCATTATTTTTCTATTGTTGATTCCATTATTTTCCCCTTTTATTTAACTGATTGTCTTACTTCAGGTATTCATTCCTTCAGACACTTTAGCATTGTTGGCTTCATTGTCTTTATTTAGAATATCCCTGATAAGTTTTTGTAGTGCTGATTGGGTGGTCAGGAATTTATTTTATATTTTTGGGTGTGTTTTCAGGTATTTTTTTAATTTTGTTTTATTTTAATGGTACATTTTAGATGTACACAGTG
>PVJO010014250.1:0-48964 GCA_004026905.1 Hystrix cristata
TTCGGTCCCTCCCTGCTTGGTGGAATCCCTGCTCTTCTCCCTCTAGGATGCCAGGCACGTGGCATCCCTTCCTCAGACAGAATTAGTCATTATCTGTTAATC
This sequence comes from Hystrix cristata, assembly GCA_004026905.1. Taxonomy (NCBI): domain Eukaryota; kingdom Metazoa; phylum Chordata; class Mammalia; order Rodentia; family Hystricidae; genus Hystrix; species Hystrix cristata. Next base: position 103 of record PVJO010014250.1, read on the forward strand.
CATGGTGCTTTGTTCATGCTCCAGCATAGTTACTAGGCGATACAATGGTCAGTTGATTCATAGTGAGGTCATCTGACATGGTGACTAAGAATGTGTCCCCTCCCGACAGCCTGAGTTCATGTTTTCCTCTCCAGTTACCAGCTGGGCAAACGTCAGCAAGTGTCATAACCTCTTTCAATGTCATTTCCTTTTCTGTTAGTGGCGATCATGAAATAGTGCTTAAAGGCTTCTTGAAAAGATTAAATTAGGTAAACACGTGGACATCACAACAGTGCTTGCACACAGTAAGCACGTTATAAGTGTTTTGTGGTTTTGTTATCTCTCTCCTTTTACATTATGAATGTTTGAAGGCAAGAAATACAGCTTCTTTCACTGTGTGTTTCAGGTGCTGCCCAGCACCAAGCACAGAGAAGCATCCAGTAGCTGTTCTCCAACAGAGTTAACAGTCAGACTTTGCAGTGAAAACCGTCTCAATAACTCTGAAGGCAAATACAATCCTAATAGGTAGCTGTGAGATAAGCAAAAGGTGGGATATAGTTAGTAACTAATAATATTTGAGAAAATAATTAGGGTGTATCGTGATGCTTATCTGTTTAAAATCCAGTAAGTGGATTTGGAAGACATAAATCAGTATTTTATTTTGAGTCTGATGGTTTCACTTCTGGATGTACTGTTAGGAATTCTGTAGGTTTTAACAAACAGCTTTCTGAAAATTCTAATATATTAATTACATAGTGGAGAAAGTCCAGTTCTTTCTTAAGGAAAGATGCTTAACAGATAAGACTCAGAGACATAAAACAAAATGGAGCAGTGTTAACTAGCTCCTGAATGGGGAGGATGGGCCCTGAATCTTGCTTGCTTTTTTTTTTTTTTTTTTTTTTTTTTTTTTTTTTTTTTTTTTTTAATTTTTGTTTTTTACCAAGAACATGCATGGGTACATTGTATACATAATAATCTCATTTATCATGGTTCTTTTGTATCGATACATGATGTATCTCGGTTCTCCCCTTCCCCACCGCTCCCTTCCGTTCCCCCCTTTCTGTATTTACAGCAAGTTTATTAACATTTTTCCATTTTTTCCCCTTTCTTTCTCTTTTCCCTTCCTTCTTTTGCCCTTCTAGTTCTCCTCTCTTTTGAATATTATCTTTCTTATGTTAAAAATGAAGAACATGTATTTCCCCAAAAATCTTAAGGGAGAACTTTCCAACTTATTAGCTATAATGAGTGTGTTTATATCTCTCATTGCTGTTAGCCATACATTTTAAAATAAATATATGGTTAAATGAAATAAAAAACTTTATATTCTCTGCCTTTAGGCCAAGAAACAGAAGGTATAATTATGATAAATGTAACAAATAAGTGTTCCTCAGTGATTTTTTTCATTAGATTTACAACCATTCCATAAATAATGTTTAACACTGCTTTTCAAGAAGTGAAATATACAAATTTTATATTCTCACTATAAAAATCTAAACATTATTGATAGAGTGAAGTTTGCCTTACCCGAACACCCTGGGCACCTTCCCTCCATCCCTAGGAACCTAAAATTATTTAGTAATACTCTCTGTTGGACTTGAAGATATTTAGAAGTTATGAGTATATAATAGCCATAGATATGTTGCTGTGGCCTGTCAGTGATCTGGAGTTTTTGTTTATTGTTTCTTTTTTTCTTTTTGCAAGTTTACACTCTTTGAATTCTAGAAGGTACAATATTTCCTTTTTTTAGCTCTCCTCTAGAAAATGTTAGGTTTTGGTTTTTGTTTTTTTTTTTTTTTTTCTGGTGCTGAGGATCAAACTCAGGGCCTTGTGCTTGCAAGGCAAGCACTCTAACCACTGAGCTAAATCCCCAGCCCCTGTTAGGTATAAATTTTTAAAAAATAAATTTGATTTGTCATTCTAAGTACTTTCCCAGAGAGCTATGTTTTGTGTTCATAATAAAATTATCTTTTGAATTTTATAGTGTAGTATTTAAGTTGTAGTAAGTGTCCACTGTGGAACATTATATCAGGATTTCGAACTTTTCACCAATCAAATCCTTTTTTTTTTTTTAATCTATGTTTGTTCTTAGGCAAAATATTTCTACCAAATATTTTCTTGCAGTCTTTAATGTAAAAGTAAAATTTATAAACTTCTAAAATAATATTCACTCAACAGATATTTACAGGTGTCTGCTATGTCCTCACATTGTTGTAAGCATGGCCATTAAATAATTCTAAAATCAATTATTTGCTTCAGTAGAACTTTGTATTTAAAAATAAACATGCCATGGAGACTTGGCAAATTTCATAAACAGTGAACTGCTTTTATGAAGTGCATGTGCCAGGCGTGTAGGAGATCCAAAACATGAACGAGATTATCTGCAGCCAGAAGTCCCCCAGTCTGGTTGGGGGAACAGAGTGAGTTAGGCGGTGAGGCCGTAAGGTTGCTGGTGACGCCGATATGTGCGGAGCCCTCTTTGAGTCCAGAAGATGGAGCAGCCAGCTGTACAAGCACAGCGCCGTGAAGATGGGATTCATTGTCCCGGTAGCCCTGTCTGAAGGACTCTGGGAAAAGTCTCCTGCTGCTGGCCTCTCTCATTCTGACCCATTCCTTTCATTGCCAAAAGAACTATCTTGCTAAAAATCTCATCTGATGAATTGAAGGATCTGTCAGGCTGAAGACCAGCTGGCATTTCGGTCAGGGCCAGCGGCCTGGACAGCGTACAGGGCAGCAGGTGGAGGGCGGAGGACTCAGAGGAGCTCTGTGGCTGTGGTCGGGAGGGGCGGGGAGTGAGTTTGAGCAGTGGGCTTTAGTCGAGTTACACGGTACACTTAGGATTTGGGGGCCGTGTCCTCTAGTTACTGCAGAAACAAGGTGTTATTTAAACTAGAGTAACATGATAACCTTTGGTTCTTGAGAGAAAATTCTATTGGCAACAAGAACATTAGTTTGGAGGGAAGGAGGTTGGTGCCTGAGAGAGAGACTGTAGTAAATCCTAAAACAGAGAATCTTTTTAAAATTAAGATAATCAATTTTTAGCCTACTTGGTATGTCGCCTTTTTTTAATTGAATCCTAGATTTAAAATCTTCAATAATAAAATCAGAAAACATTAAACAATTAGTTAGCATTTTTAGTTTTTCCTGTATGCAACTATTTTCCAAACATGTCTTTCTTGTTCTCGAGAAAATTGATGCTAAATAGTTCTTTGAATTTAAACTTACTATGTTTGTGTAATGTCATTTTTGTGTTGACTGTTTGAATCCATCATAAACCAGCTTAAAGCTCTTACTCTAAACCTAAAAACTATAGTCACATTTCTGATATGCTACATTTGTCCTTTATTTTTGTCATTGTAAAGTTGATGTGAAAATGATCACTGAGGTCCTTGATCTGTTTAATGCTAGTCTGCACTTCAGCATTATATGGTATCCTGGGAAAATTACTTTTGAAATAATGCCCTTGTTTACTTCTTAAACTCTTTGAAATAGAGTTTGCATTTCTCTGTACTTTTTATTTCTTTTGATCTAGGCTGGTGGTGGTGAACCTATGGCATGTGTGCCGTGGCCGGATGTTCGTTATCATTGAAAGCTCTAAAAGGTTCGCCATCACTGATCTGTGCTATTGTGTATTGTTTGGATATTTCAATTAACTTACCAAGTGTTTTGAGTATTAAATTTTGTATGTATACTTCTTCAAAATATATTCAGCGTCTAAGTAAAAAAATGTAGGTATCTGACATTCTTCTGGTTTCTACCTACTAATAACCTTTTCTTTCTTTCTTTTCATATATATATTTTCAGAATACTATCGTAGAGGCTTCTATTCAGCTTCCTCCTTCCCTTTTTTCACCAAAGCAAAAAAGAGAAGTCAGACCAGCTGAAGACTCTATTTATAAGCTTCAACTCATTGCATTCCGCAATGGGAAACTTTTTCCAGCCACTGGAAATTCAACAAACTTGGCTGATGATGGAAAGCGGCGTGCGGTGGTTACCCCAGTGATTCTCACCAAGTTAGGTTTGTCTGCGGCTTGTGTTATTGTACCCACTGAACAGTGTGGTTTACGGTTCATGGTTCCTGAAAATGCTTATTTTTGTTTCTGCCTTTTTTAATGAGTCACTAGCGAAGAAAGATCTTGCAGAGTACCCTTTAGTGTATAAGTTGACATTTAATTCTTTATGAAGTTTGTTTCAGAAATACTGTTATGTCTCATTTTCTCCAGATGGTGTGCATGTAGATACCCACCACATCCCTATTAATGTGACATTGCGTCGAATTGCGCATGGAGCAGATGCCGTCGCAGCCCAGTGGGATTTTGATTTGCTGAATGGACAAGGAGGCTGGAAGTCAGATGGGTGCCGTATACTCTACTCAGATGAAAATATCACTACAATTCAGTGCTACTCCCTAAGTAACTATGCAGTTTTAATGGTATGACAGTTGTTAACTTCTTGCATAAATACTAAGTATTCTAATTTTTCCCTTTGCATAATTAAACTTAAATGAAGATTTCTTTTTTTAAACTTTTAACAGAAATTGCTCCCTTTAATTATGTAAAGGATGATGTTTGGTGTAATTCTGATTTTAAAGGGAAATTGAATTATTACCAAGTAAAATGTATAAGATTGTATTTAGTATAGGAATTTTCCATAAACTTTATAAGTCAATCAGTTCAGTTGGACTTTGGCCTTCTTAAAATGTAGAGAGATCTTGGGTTTATACAATCCAGTTTTGTCAATTTAGAGCCATTCATTTGGCCAGGAATACTCAGCGCATGGGGAAAAATAGTTTTCTTGTTTCGCTGTTGCATCGGGGCCTTTCCCCACTGCACACTATCATCATCAGACTGCTTTCAAATTCAAAATTAATGGTGATACTTTCAGTTTTGTAACTGCAAGTAACAGTATTGACACAAATAGTGTCTTTTCGATTTTAATGCCAATCAATTTAAAGTTTTTTTTTAAAACCTTTGTTGACTCCTATTCATCTTTTTGGTAAAGAAACTTGTTATTAATATACAGGAACAGGTCTTAATAATAATATGTTTAACTGAATCTGATTCCTGAGATGATAATTATGATGTTAACCATGATAGGTGTTATTTTATATTGTAATTACATTTTATATTGTAATTACTAACACCATGAAGTGTATTTAGGCTACAGTGGAAGGAATTTGGATTCTGAGAAATGTTTCTCAGAAGTGGTTTGATGTTAGCCTGAGGATGAGAACTTCACAGTTTTATTTAATTCCAGCTGTGAATCTGATATATAGACAATATTTTGTCAGGGTACCAAATAATCTTGAAACTATATACAGTATTTTACATTTTGTGCATTTTTCTTTTCTTGAAAAAACAAGAAATGATCTTGAAATGACCTTGCCACTAGAAGCAAGTCTGAATTATAATAAACTTTCCTCCACTCTTTTTCTGGTTTTCTTTGCTTTTCAGCTTTCTGTATCTTACCTGGTACACCAGCCAAGCAGGCAGCAAAGTGAATTGATTATTTAGTAAGCAGTAAAGATTATCTTTTCATGGATGTCTTTTTAAGCTTCTCGTAACATTCCTGAGCCTGTATGCTGTTTAGTCCAGTTGATTGATGGCGGGTGGATTCTGCACTAGTTAGACCCACTTGTATTTGATTGCGGAATTTATCCTTTTGGGTTTAAAGTTAGTGTTGACCATTTATGATTCTCTTCACAAAGGTGTTATGATTGCTGTGAGTTTGGTGTTCACATTTTATAAAGTTCACACTTTATTGTTTTGTAGTCACCATTTACACTAAAGCACAAAGCATTAATTAAAATTTTGGGTACATTTTCTCTTTCAGTTTCAGTTTTCTCTTCCAGGTTTTTAAGTCTGAAACCGTGACAGACTGAAGGAAAAACAATAGAAAAGCCATTTTGAAATGGTTAACCAGAAAAAGTTGAACAAAATAAATAAAACACAAAAAAGGCATTTTATAAGCTTCACTATAATATTGCACCATGTGAAACTTTTATTTTTATTTAATACCAGTTTTAGGCATCTATTTTTGAACTTTTTAGCTGTTCTTCCTATTTAAATTAGTATAATCCTTTTCTAGAAGGAATAAGCTATTCTTTTATCTTTCAGACTTTTAATCTTTTTTAAAAATGTAATACATAATTCTTTAAATCTAAAATACAGTACTAAGAATTTTTTCCATTTATTTTCAAAGAATATTCTTTTACTTTTTTTAGATGTAACTCTGCCACCTAGAGGCAGCAACTGAAATGTTTTTGAAATTATTGACAAAGTTAAAATAAAGTTAGTATATGGGAATTTTAGGGTTGCTAACCATAAAGACAAAGTTAATGAAATTGTGCATACTGTGAAGTAATTAAAGCTAATGTCTAAGAAGAAATATCTTATAAAATTGGAAATTAACATCTTTTTTTCTTGTAAACTTTTAAAAAGAATAAGTAAAATTCTCTTGGTTTTAAATACCATTAATAATGTATCATTTTATATGGAAATGTAAATTCCTATCTTGGGAGATAGTTCGTATAACTTTCCCTGATCTGATCTTGGAGAATTCTGTATTAAAAAAATGAGATAGAAAAGATATATTTGCTCATAATTCTAGAGAAGAAACATGGTTTGGTGTACATCCTGATATAACCAGTTATATCCTAAAGCTCTTAGTGGGAGCCAGAGTAAAAAGCAAGGTAGAAATTGGGCTTGTTTGAATAGTGTGATGAGAAATAGCCATTTGGGGCAGGAAGACTCATGGGAGCTTGGATCTGTGTGTGTGTGTGTGTGTGTGTGTGTGTGTGTGTGTGTGTGTGTGTGTGCGCGCGCGCGCGCGGGTGTGTGTAGGAGCTGAATAAAAAGGATAATAATCTGCTTAAGGCTAAACTATACAAAACTTATTATTTAACGGGTAATAGTAGTGAAGATAAAATTATACTTCTATTCCCCCGTTACTATATTCACCCTAGAAATAAGAAAACTAAAGAAGACTTATTTCTTTACCTCTGTCTGGTAATGCTTTTAAATTTGTTTATGTAAAACCTGCTGAATAGAAGTAAACTTCAGTTTCATTTACTCTATAATGCACCCTGAAAGCTATTAATGTTTTCAGTGCCTTTATAATAGCACATTCTCGTGGATCAGATGTTTTTGCCCATTAAAGTCCAGTGAAAACTTGAATCCCCTGGTCTCCCATCAGAATTGTTGGTTGCTATGATTAGTAGTGTCTTGCATGTCGTTGAAGAGATTTTCATGTGTATTGAAACAAGGAATACAAAGCTCTGTTTCTTCCCATTTTTACACAGAGGTTGTATGCTGCATGTGATGTTTCACTCTAAGTCATGTTTTTTCCGTGGAAGAATATGTCTTAACTTCGAGGGTGATATATCTTAGTTGACAGTAGAAGTGGTGACTAATCTTTGTTAAGCACTTACGTATCAGGCATTCCTTTGATGTCTTTATGTGCATTAACTTATTTGGTTGTCAAAACAACCTCAAGAGAAATTGGGCTGTTATCACCCCAAGTGACAGATTTGGAAACTGAGACAGGAGGAGTTAAACTCTATAAGAGTTGTATCAACTTTCTGTCCCTACAAAACAACTGAGAATAACAACTGAGGGCAGGAAAGGTTTATTTTGGGTCATGGATTCATCGATCTGAGTGTGTGATGAGCTGGCACCACTGCTTGTCGGCTTCAGGAGAGGCAGAAGGCATCGTGGAGGAAAGCTGCTCACTCATGGCAGCCAGGAAGCAGAGAGAAGAGGACAGGCACGGGTGCTCACAGATGTACCCAGCAGTGTGCCTTTTTATTTTCCTAGGTGTTTCTCCGCCCAGTCATACCGGCAGTCAGGGCAGGTCAGCACCCACAAAGCATACGTTGAAATGAGGCATCTGGTTCTGAAATCAGTGTTCCTAATCACTCTGCTAAGTCTCCTTTCTCAAAACCCATACTGGTAGAAGACAGCCTCCTTGTTTTCTTTTTTACCTACGAATATTACTTCATGTCCCTATAATTTACTCAGATATTTCTCTGTTGTATTTGTTTCTAGTAGTTTGCTTGTGATACCATTTTGCTTATTTAATAGGGTATCTGCAAGATAAATTTCTCCAAAATGAAACTGATCATTGAAAGGAGTGTCTCTTTCTTCCTTCTTCATTAAATTGAGATGCTCAGCAAAGGACACAGATCTTACATGTGTGGATTAATGATGTTTTTACATGAGAGAGACAGATTTAGCCACCGCCATAGTTAATTTTGCTACCCCCCAATTAGCCGCTCTTGGCTGTTCTGGGGCAGCCGGTTGCATCCCTGTTTGTTTCTAGCCAGTTGCCGTCGCCATCGCAGAAGATGCCTGCCCTTGTATCTGTCCCCATAGGTGAATTTCACTTGTTCTTCAGAATGTGGAGTTTGTACTCTGTGTCCGGATCCTCTCTTATTACATTGATGAGATTTATCTTTATCTTTACACATAGCAGCAATTTGTTACTTTTCTCTGCTTCATAGAGGTACATTGAATGAATATACCAAAATCTGTCCATTTTGTTGTTTGTAGACAATTGGTTATCAAGAAAAATGTGCTCTGGATATTCGCATTCATGTTGTTGGTGGACAAGCATACTCAGAAGTAAAATATCTGGCTTGCAGACCAAGTGCTCACCTTTGGTAGTTAATGCCACAGCAGACCGAGTTGTCACACTGGTTGACAGTCTCACAGTATAAGACTCCCAGTTGCTACCTGTCCTTGCCGATTCTCAGTCCATTTTAAGTATTCATGATTTTGTGGTGGTGGTGTGATATATCATCGTGGTTTTAGTTTGCAGTTCTCCGCTGCCTAAAAATCTTAACATCTCCGTATTTTCTTATTGATAGCGTTCCCTTTTGTGAAGTCCTCATAAACTCTCAGATTTTTTTAAATGGATTTGTTTTCTAGAGAGTCTTGATAAGAGTTCTGAATATGTACTCTGCTGGATCCGTGCATTGTAGATACCCTTTGTCGGTCTGCGCCTTTGTCCTTTGTCTGCTAATCTTTTTAAGAACGGTTTCTCAATTTTTCTGAAGTCTGGTTTCTCAGTTTGCGTTTGTAATTGGTGCTTTTTACATCCTCTGAGAAACCTTAGTCTATCCCAAGTGCATGAGGATGTTAAGTTTCCTTGAGGTAGTCCTAATGTTTTAACATTGAGGTCACAATTTGACTGAATCTGATTTTGTCTGTAGTTTGAGGTGAGGGGATCAAAATCCTTCTTTATTCTTCTTTATTCCCAAAAAGATGATAAAACAGCACAGAAGTCAGTCATAGGTTTTTTTTTTCAAACAATTCTGATTTCAGTTCTATCTTAAAATTTTAATTCTAAACCCATATAATTCTTGGTGTTCTGACACCCAGAGCAATGTCCTGAGATGTTTTCTTTGGATTGTATCTCGTTCAGATCCTGGCGAATTTAGATAATTACTCATTTTAATTATTCTGGTTATCGATGTGATAGTCATGAATTATTTAATACTTTCATTATTCTATATTTAGCAATCCTTGGGCTTGAAGTACCTCTTGTAAGTATCTCTTGCTACTCTGTCAAGTAAAGAATTCTAAAAACTCTTTCTCCTTTACTTGGAGCTGTGTTAATGATCATCTTCATGAGTTTTCCCATATTGCTGGTATTTGGCTTTTCTCTGCGTCATTGTAGTTCACTTCTGTGGGCAGTGTTATTTTTCACTTCCCCTTAGTTGTCTGCTGCTTTGTGCCATGTGGAAGTGTGATACCAAGATTGCCATTAGCCACAGGCTGTGGTGGTGTGAGCATCCGGGTGGGGAATCCTGTTTTACTGATTCGTGTTGCAAGTGTGAACACAGATTTACTTTTTCTTCTTGTGAATTCTCCTTATGTCATTTTTATACAGTGTATTTAGTAATATTTTAGTATAACAAAGGGCAGTTTATTTGGGGAAGAAGATGGAAGAAAAGAAGATAGCTACCACGAGGCGGGTAAGGGTTTTTTTTTGGGGGGGGGGTGCCGGGGATCAAACTCAGGAACTTGTGCTTGCAAGGCAAGCACTGTAACCACTGAGCTAAATCCCCAACCCCATGGGTAAGGGGTTTAAGAGGTGAAAGCCTCTTAGTAATATTTTATAGTGACGCAGACTTCCTAATTGTTTAATACTATTAATTGAAATTAATTTGACTCAGGTTTTTTTCAGCTCTCATTGTAAATCTTATAATTTGTTTGCTATCCTAATCTTTGGAGCTATCTCAAGTAGTCTTACATTTTCTTCTCTTTCGTTTTTTGTTTTTTTTTGAGACAAGTCTTCCCTAAATCACTAAATTGCCCGGGCTGGGCTTGAATTTATGAGCCTTCTGCCTCAGCCTCTCAGAATATAGGCATGCACACCACACCCAACTTCTTATGTTACCTTGTATTCATTGATCCAGCCAGCTGCATTGTGGTTTATTTTTCATTTTTTACCCTTTTCTTTTAATCCTGGAAGCCAAGAATGATTTTTATGTCTTTAATGGTTATGTTTTAAATGATTAATAAGTACTTGCATAATAGCTCAAATTTGCCTTATGGCCCGCACAACCTAAAATATTTACTATCTGTCTTTCCATATGTTTCCCTGTGTCTTTTCGCACAGTGGCTCCCTTCACATTTGGGCAGGTCACAGTACACCTGTGGCATCAGTGCCCTCCCTGACCTGGGCAGAAGGGCTTGTTTGTGCCTCTTTTCAGTTATTCCAATAGAATTATAAGCATTTTTACCTCCTGTTTTAATACCTGCTTGCTTTCTCATTCTATGTCACACGCATTTGGCTTTTGAAAAAATATTTTTTTTTATTTTTTTTAATTTATTTTTTTTTGAAAAAATATTCTGATTTCTTTTAAACTTGAATGTTAGATATAATATATTTTAGGAACTAAATCGGAACCTGTCTGATGCTTTATTAGCTACTGTTCTGTTCCCCGTGATTTGCTACCTTCTGCCAAGGACGGTAGAAGGAATCTTCACACACCCTCCTTCCACCCCTTTCTCGAACGCTGGGAGATGATTGGTGGGCTCCATTTTAGGGAAAAGTAATGGCCCCAAGTTGTACAGCTATCCGGTGCAACATGCTGTTGAACATTTCCTCCAGGAATCTGCAGCTGACAATGCGAAAGGCGTCTAGAGGCTAAACCTAGATATTGGAAATTTATCCTCAAGTATTAATTCTGCACCAGCATGGTAGCTTTTCATAGAAATCAAAAAATATATCTATTTTTAATAGCATCTCACTGCTTTTATTGCCTCAACATTTTAAAACTTTTCCTGCTGACAGTCTAGAATCATAACAGAATGTGAATGTCTTGAGGTCATGTGCTGTAGACTAATGTGGTGGGCACTCTGGCTTTCCTTGTATTTTCCCCTTTGTGTACTTAGTTTACACATGTAAGTCCCCCGAGAGTGGGATGGTGTTCTGCCTCTCCCTATATATCCGGCATTTAGCCTAGAGCCACAGGCATCCAATTAATGTTTGTCAACTAAATAGGTGAACTACAAGCTGGAGACTTATCACAGGATAATGGAGCACTGGAGTTGGAATTCAGTTTCTGGTCTTCTGTTTCCAGCTTCCCACTAATTGATTTGTCAGATTTTTGTCATTAACTATTCATCTTTTGTTAAAGTGAGGGATTTTGTAAGGTGTTCTGATATAATCTTTTTTGATCCACAATTTTGTACTCTCCGCTTTGGATTCTTCCCTGGGAAAATGTGCTCATTCCCCCTACTCTGTCGAAGCCCTCTTCCATTTCCTTGTCTGTTGGTCCCCTGTTCCCTTCCGTTTTCATTTAGCTTTTATTGTTTCAGGTATGTCAAGAGCTTTCTCATTAGCAATACATCACTGTGAACTCCTTCCTACATCCATCCATCATTTTTTAGCATTAGAAATCAGTGCAGAAAGAGAGTGCCCTTAAGGGATCCTGCAGACCTATAGCTTTGACTCCCGCAGCCTGGCGGCCATGACTAGGGGTGGTGTCTTCCCAGCCTGCCCTGGTGCTTTCCAAGGAAGGCAGCATTAAGATGTCTGTGGTTTTCATTTTAATGAAGCAATGTCTGCATTGTGTTCAAGAACATAAACTTGTCAGCCAGGCTCCTTTGGATCATATTGTAGCATCATACTTTCTCTGTCTCTGTTTTCTGAGCTATAAAATGGGCCTGGTAATACACTACCTCCGTGGGTTACTCTGCCAATTGCTGGACACAGTCAATGCCTGGAGTATGGTCAGTTCTGTGTAAGTGACTTGGTGTTACTGTTTAGTTTTTTTGGTTTTTTTTTTTTTCTTTTTAACTATATAGAATTCTATGTCCATTGCTGCCATACTGTACTGTTTGTATTTTCATCAGACATTGTTGGGATCTGATTGTAAATCCGTTTTCTCTGTGATTTTGAGCTCTGCAAGGGCAGAAACTGTGACTTGAGTTACATCTCCAGTGTCTTATACCGTGTCTGATCCTTTCATATTTGTGGAACTTGGGGCTGACTTGACGTCCAGTGATGGGAGAGGTTTGTTCAGGCTTCGCTGACTTGGAGACACTGCTCTCTGTTGTACCTTCTCACTTGGTGACTGAGCAGCATGCTACATGGACTGCAGGCCATTGCGGGGGGAGAGTTTGGTTGCTCTTCTGCATCACCCACATGTGGGCTGCTGTTCCCTCTCCATTACTCTCCTGGAGGGACAGTGTTCAGACTTGTAAAAAAAAGATGGTCTTGTGTTGAACAAGAGATGTTAGGAAAGCAAAGCTACATGTGAAGATGATAGCAAGAAACATCAGTTCTTGAATAAAAGAGATGTCAGTGCCAGAGTTTTGTTAGTAGCGTGCTTAAGTTACTCGAGGAGATCCTCGTGGTTCAGTGTCCATAAAAGTGCAGCTAGGATGACTCTTGCTTTTCCCCTCAGGATTTGACAGGATCCGAACTGTACACCCAGGGAGCCAGTCTTCTGCATCCTGTGGTTTATACTACTGCTATCATTCTCCTCCTGTGTCTCCTGGCCGTCATTGTGAGCTACATATACCATCACAGGTAAGAGAGAACATGTAACAAATGCAGATCTATGGATTTGGATTTCATTTTTCCTTTAATTATGATAAAACTAAGTTTGATACTATGCTAGCCTTCCAAAGTGAGGATACGTACTGTGGAATACATATAAGCCTTCTTTATTTCATGCCACCAGAAACATGAATTATTAGTACATGAAGTGGTAAGTTCATCTTTTCTAGTATCCATGCATATTGCTGGGCTTGTGTCTGGAGAAGATCATGGGAGATACATGTTGGAGGCTGGAGTGGGTGGAGTACATGGGAGCAAACACGTGTAAGGGAAGGTTTTGTTACCTCTAGTTGCACCTATGCAGGTGTCTCCAGGTGGCACCCTGTGTCAAGACTTTATTTTCTGGCTTTTTGTCTGTTGTGATACTTTTATTTTATAAATGGCATTTTTAAGAAGGTTTGTGGCATTTAAGTGTGAGATACGGTTTTTGTTAATTAGAGGCAAAGCTACAGAAACTTATATTTTATGGTTGGAAATAATAACGAACTAAAAGGATTTACTAAGCAGGAATTCACCTTAGAAAAGGTTTTGCCAGAACATATTTTCTTGTTTAAACTGGGCATATATGGCATTTCTTGACATTTAGTGAAGAAACAAAAGAAGATTTTGATATTTAAAAAAAAGAGAGAGAGAAAGAAAGACTTCAACATTTCATTACAAAAGGCCAGAAAGAAACACATTGGGCGTTTAGACTGTGTTACCCTATTAAGTCAGGAAAAAGGCCCATGGCACCCTGTAGAAGTCTCTCGGTAGTCAGTCAGATAATCAGTTTTAAGTAGCATCAATAACAAAAGTGCATGTGCTGTGTATTATGAGGGTTTTAAAAATGTATTAAAAATGTTAAGCATAGGTTCATAGTACGTAGTGATTACATTCATTGTGGAGAATTGGTTCATGTACGTAACATGTCTTAATTTCTTTTGGAGGGGTGCTGGGGGTATCTTAACTTTTTTTTAATCCCCTTTGTTCCCCTTTTTCCCCCCTCCTTCCATTTCTAGGGAAGGGAACCAAGAGTTTTTTTTTTTTTTTTTTACTTTTTCTTGGTTTTCATTTTTTCATTTTTATTAGTATGTACTTGCAATACATAACAAATACATTCTTTGTGGGGAATTGGTATATATACATACTGAATCTTGTGATTTGTTTAGCTTTTAATAGGCACAGTGGTTCCATAAATAGTTTGTCTTTTGATACATGAAGTGAAATGTTAAACTGTTGAATGACTTATCAAATACTATGTATGTTTAATAGTGTATGCTTGATTAATAAAATATGTAAGTATATAACATTTAAATTTCACCTTTTATATACTTGGAATTAACTTGTAGATGGACATCATGGTGTCTTTCTTCAGATGTACCAGACTGAATATTAATATTTTCCCTTTTCTAAAACAGTTTGATTAGGATCAGTCTGAAGAGCTGGCACATGCTTGTGAACTTGTGCTTCCATATTTTTCTGACCTGTGTGGTCTTCGTGGGAGGAATAACCCAAATCAGAAATGCCAGTGTCTGCCAGGCAGTAAGTCAAAGTGAAAAATTGAAATGGAAAAAAAAATTATGATACTACAGCATAACTTTATGTCTCATTAAATATAAAAGCAAAAATGTTTCTCTAAAGTCTTTTCTTTAACTAATTAAAGTTAGGCCTGATGCCTGTCCCTTAAAAAGTTTTATATTTCAAGTTATAAATTATTGTTTCACAACTGAATACCTAACTTTACCAGCTTGTCTCTTTATCTTTGGAAATTGAGTGTTACTTGTCATGTCTGTTATAATGCCTAACAGTTAACTGAAATATTTTTAAAATCTTGACTTCAACTGAAAGAGAAGTGACATATTCTGACAGTGGGATTTTAAAAAATACTTCATTCACTGATGAATGTAAAAATAAACATGAGGTTCAGTAAATGCTAAGAATTAGTCAACTCATGTTTTCACATAAATCCTTACATATATACCATTAGTGAACAGTCTTCTTGCAGTATAAACATAAAAAAATTGAAACACTTCAATATAAGAGTGAGAAGTATGAAATATTTCCATATTTGTGTATTGTTTTCTATATGAATAATTACAAGAAGTATCACAAAGTAAGAGTTCTGACTGCCTGAACATCTCAGATCGCCCATTTATTGGTTGTGTTTTTAGGGACATTTTGACCTTTTTCATTTCTTCTTGTGACAAAAACACATTAGATCCACCCTTTGCACAAATGTTTCCGTGTACAGTACTATATTATAAGCACCATGTTGGACAGCAGATGTGTACAACTTTTTATTTTGTATGACTGTGTATCGACTTTATACCCATTGAACAGCAGCTTCTCATTTTCTTCTCACTAGACCCTATGAGTTCTCTGCTTCTGTGAGTTTGACTACTTGGGTACCTCGTATAAGTGGAGTTATACAAGATTTATCCTTCTGTGCGTGGCTTTTTTCACTTAGAAATACTGAAGGTTTAGGTGTGTTGTAGAATATGACAAGTTTTCCTTTTAATGACTGAATAATATTTAGTGTTATTTTCTTTGTATACTAATGATAGATTGTTTTCACTTTTTGGCCATTATAAATAGCTCTGCAGTGAACATGGAGTGTAAATATTTCTTCAAGATCTTCATCTTATTATTTAATCTTTCTGTGCCTCAGTTTTCTCACTTGTAAATTGAGAATAATTGAATTATTGTAGGGTGATATGATTATTTACATTAAAAAACCCTAACGAATTTGCACATACGAAAGTTCAGCAAAGATTGTATGTAAACTTAATGTATAAAAGTTTGCTGAAATGAAACTGTGAAAAAACCTAATGGATAAGAAGATACCATTTATATAATATCAAAGACTATCAAATACCTAGAGATAATATTTTCAGAATTTACAGGTAAGATCTACATAGTATGGAAAGAAATGCTACATGCAAGGATAGGAAGATTTAATATCAGAAAGTTGGCAGATTCTCCTAAATTAATTTATAGATAAAAAGAGAATTTCTCGTGAAATTTGGTGACTTTTAAATTTATGTGAAAATGAAGAATGAAAGAAAGAAAGCCAACCGGCCAGCCAAGATACTTCTGGGAAGGAAGAGCAGAGCTGGAGTGATCCAGCTTGCGGGGCAGTGACAGTCAAGACACGTGGCAGTAGCTGTACAGGTGGCTGAACTGACCAGCATAGTTGGGTAGAATCCAGACACAGACTGGGCGGGACTTGGGTGACAACAGAGATGGCACGCCTTGTCCACTGTGCAGACCATGGGACTAAATGGATTTAGGGGAAATCCATTTGGAAAGAGAGTCAAAGAATCTGTACCTCATTTAATGTTGAAAACAAAACAAAAAGTCACCTCTGAGTGGATTAAAAACTTTCATGTCCAAAACCAAAATCTCAAATGTGTTTTAGAAAATGTCATAGTCTTTGGGAGAAGGAAAGTTTGCTTAAACAAAACAATAAACAGTGTCCACTAGAAAAAAGATTAAGAACTCTTATTCATTAAGAGTCCTCAAAGTCAGTGAAAAGGCAGGTTACAAATTAGAACCTATTACCATATATACAACTGACAGAGCATTAGGATAAAAAAATAGATTGTAATCAGTGAAAAGGACCCAGATGCCCAGCAGAAGAAGTGGCAAGAGAATGGACAGGCATTTCTTCAAAGAGTGAGCACACAGTGCTAGAATACCTGTGCAGAGATGTTCAGCACCATTGGTGGTTATTAAGATGCAAATAAAGACGATTAATTATCATTTTATACTTTTTATGATGGCAAGAACTGAGCCTAATAATGCCAAGTTTGATGAAAATGTGGCTGTACAAGCTCTTGGATATAGTGTTGGTGGGGGCGTTAGTGGAGAGCGAATGTACTCTGTGTACTCCAGGAGTCTGTACCTTCTAGAGTAAACCACTCTCATACCTTGGAACCAAGTACTTCACTCCTGGGCCCGAGGAGTAACCTCGCCCATGTGCATAGGTAGGTATATTCATGGCATCAGTATATTCAGTGGCTAAAACCGGGAAGCAACTCAAACGCCCATCATAGAGAAAATACGTGAATGAACATTGGTATACTGGAGTCAAAAATGAATAAATTATAGCAATGTAGAATAGCACCGATGAGTCTTAAGTAAAAATGCAAATCTCAAAAATCACATTCACCTTTTTTAAAAATAAAAATGACTAAAGTAGGCAGCATACTTTTAACAAAAATACACTTGATCTTAGCCAAAAAATAAGTACAGCAAGCTGTATGAGAAAGACCGAGAACATGGGTTATAGGATGAGGGCTACCGTGGATGTGGTGATCATATGGTCAGATATAGGTTATTTACAAGATAGTAACTTTTGTCTTGCTGGTATATTCTTGGATGCTTATTATGTTATTAACAGCAACTAATTAGATAACTAAATAAAGTAGGCTGTACTTAGCCCAGTCATTAGATAGGCCATGAACTTGAATCTTATGATTAGTCTAGTATTGTATACCTGAGAGCCAATTGAAAATGAGTGTTTTTCTAAGAATTGTTGAGAGGGTGAAATGATTCCACAGTCTGAATAGTAGCAGGCATACAGTAGCTGTTGAGTGACTATTATTTAGTCCTCTGATACTATTATTTACTGAGACAGTTATCTCTCAGCCATGCAGTGTATTGTTTTGTTTGAGGCCGTTACTATAGGTTTGATAAGCAAACTTCTGCTTGGAGCCTATCAGAAGTTGGATATGGGTTCACAGATCATCTTAATGCATAGACAAAGACGTAGCTTCTGTGCTCTTAGTTTTCTCCTCTTCTTCCTGTGGCTGCTTCTCATTAACCTCGAAAGTGTCATTTGTTACCATTTCAGAAATACCATCCATCACCTCCCGCTGTTATGGTGTTTACTAAAATTCCACAGTACCTTCAGAACTGTACCTTTCTATTTATTATCTCAGGATTCTAAGTTCTCTCTGAGCAAGAATTACATCTATTTGATTCACCCAAGTTTGTGGAGAGACCAGCATAGGACCTGATCCCTATTAGGTGCTCAGCAAATATTTATGAATAAAAAGAAGCCCATGTTTTCAGGTAGTAGAAATCATTCATAGGCTTTGTATTGTGAGCATAGGCTCTTTCGAATACACAGCACACATTGGTATTAATGGTCTCAGTTTGGTCTAAATGTATTCATTGATTTCCTGAAGCAGACGCATTAATTTATTTCAGTAAGGAAATGAGTAGAATGAGGCCATTGTGTTGAGTGGTTTATACCATTTTTGATGTAAAAAGGAAAGGAATTTCATGGACTTTTTAGGGCCTGTAAAACAAATGCCTATTAGCTAAAGGTTTGCACAAGAAAAGGCATGCCTTTAGGTATTTCTATCTGTTAATTTTCTTCCTTTTTTACAGTGTCCTCCCCTTCTTCCTTGAAAGACATAACATCATTTTTGATTCAAACATTACTTAAAACACTTAATTAGTAGCCAGCCAGGAAGAGGATGGTGGACTGCAGAAAGGACTGATTGAGGAGTCCAGATCCTGGTAGGCAGGCTCTGATTCTGTCTGCTTGTTCTGCTAGCCACTTAGCCTACTAGGGGCGGAGAGTTTTTCCTGTAAAATGGTCAGGCCGGCTAAACTAAAAGACCCCACACCGTTTCCTCGGCCAGTTCCCGTGCTTTCTGTGGGTTTTGATTCTTGCAAAAGGAGCTGGAGGAGAACTAAGAGACAGAGTGATGGAGTAGAAGAGGCCGTTGGCTCCAGACCAGAGAGGGTCTGAGTTCCTGGTCATGGTGTGCTGCCAGGTCATTGTGTGTTCATTTCCTGGGTCTTGATTTTCACAGCTCTGCAATAAAGGGATTTGGCTCGTTGCTCTACCGGCTCAGCGGTTTATCTATTAAATGTAATGCTGGCTGCCCTCCTCAGGTACCCTTTAGTATATCTGTTAACTAGAGAAGTCTCTGGGTCTCAGTCTGTGGGTCTGTATGTAGCTCGAGGTTAACAATACTGACCAAACAGTGATGCTAAGAGGACAAAGTAAATTCATGTACAAAACTGTATTTTTGTACATCTCACAGTTATTCACTCATGCAAGCTATAATTAGTTTAGTTTTCATTTATTTATATATGATTATATCTACCATAAGGTTCTTTTTTTGTACAGTTGTTGTGTATGCTGCACTGTTTTAGGTTATTGATTAAAGAAAAAAAAAACCTTTAGGATGTGAGTTTGTATTTATGGTTAGGAAACATGTATCCAAGTGGAACTCTATTTCACTTACTTTATATCTATTTTGTAGCTTTGGAAATTATCCATAGGTAAGGTGGCTTTCTTAAGTAATAATCCATTATGTTTAATTAATCATTTACATACTCTGTTTATTAGGTTACTTATTTCTAAACTATATACAACATTTCCACATGGATCTGATTTATTCATGTTCATGTCCATTCAGTGAGGTTGTATTTCATATATAGCCCAAGAGTCGGATGGAAAATACCATAGGAAGCCCTCACTGCTGCATCTTAATTCCTCCATTTTTCAGTTTCTTAAGGAATTTTTAGTGATTCACTTATCTGGCTCTCTGAGCAGAGATCATCAGACTCCTAAAATTCCCTCTTGGTTATAATCATTTAACAGTAAGGCTTCCAAAGTCCTAAGAGTGAAAACTTAGCTAGGCGTAGTGGTAATTCCCTGTAATCCTAGCACTCTGGGAGACTGATGCAGCAAAATTGCAAGTTTAAGTCCTACCTGAGCAATTTAACAACACCCTGCCACTAAGTAAAAACTAAAAAACTGGGATGTAGCTCAGTGTAAAGACGCTGGGTTTAAACCCCAGTACTGAAGGAAAAAAGGGGGTTAACGATTTTCTGAAAAATTTAGAAGGTACTTCAGAGTCCAAAAACTGAGTTATTTTGCTTAGAAAACTCTCCATTTCACCCTTTCTGTGTTGAAAACATCTTTAGCTTATTGTATTTTGAAGTTCAGTTTCATTCTTTTCACCTTTGTGTGAAGGAAAACTCTAGTGCTGGTAGCATTCAAATTAGTGATTTGTCTTGAATTTATTGGTTTTTATGCACCAAATTCATTTATACTATTTTTACTTAGAATGTCTAGTATGGCTTCAGATAGGGTTATTTTATGCTTTTTGTTCCACTTCTGTCTATAAATTTTACATTCACAGTGTAGTCAGCTAAATTAACAGAACCCACGGAGGCAGAAGCAGACTTCCGACTTTTCCGGTTTGGGCAAGCTAGATCTACCTCCTGACACCCCAGTCACTATGCAATTTACCCTGGACAGTGGTTGCCCTTGTTTCATCTGTAGATAAGGGCTTGATATCACCAAGCATTAGCTGTTGAGGGATTCTCCTTAAACTCCAGACAATGGAGTACGTGCTTTTGTTCTTGACTTAGGTCTGATAATGTCAGCTGATTTGATTCTCTTGAGTTGGGAGAACCATCTCTTTAAAATGAGAACTTTTTCTTCTTGGAGTCTCTCATTACTAAAATTTCACTTACAATATTTGTATAAGAAAAACAAATGGTCCCAAACAACAGTAAGTCATTGGTTAAGAAAGCTGGATTATGTTCTTGAAAAAATATTTTCAACCTGTCTTACACCCTCTTGTATCTTCAGCTGGAATTTGGTCCTCAGCTAGCTTTTCTTTAAACACACACAGGTCATATGATCAGCATGCCTCCTGTCATCACTTGGAAGAAACTTGATTAGTGTCATCATTTATATACACTACACATATCTTCTATTTTTTGAGCATCTAGTATATCCCAGATTCTGTTACTATTTAATCCCTACAAACTCCTCTAGAGCCATCTGTTGATAATAATCCCACTATCATGTCAAGGAAACTTAATTTTAGAGAGGGCACATTATTTTCTCAGTGTAACACTCACCCACATGAGAGGGTCAGTGTGTAAGATACTGTGGGAATTTAGGTAGATCACGCAGCAGATGAATAGGTGGATACAGTTTTAAAATCAGGCAAAATTTTATTCCTGAGTTTACCATCTTAACCATCATTATATTACTTTCTTGCCAGGATAAGAAAACTCCAAGTCAGAACTCAGTCTCTTACTCAAAAACATACTCTATGTGTGCTCTGGCCCTCAACTTCTAGTTACCCTTTCCCTCTACCTTTTTCCTTCCAATGGGGGCTAGAAACTGAGCTCTATTTATGACACTGCATCTGTGGAAAGTATACCTTTTGGTTGGTGTTGGTTAGGAGCCGATGATGGACATTTCAGGTCCTCTTGAGTGTAGCTGTAGCTGTTGGTTTGTGTGTTGGAGGAATGTAACCTTCTATTAAGAGTGCTTTGTTTTATCAACAGACAGAAATGTTGATCATTGAAATAGCCTTTGTACTGTTCTTTTATCAGACTTTTAAAAACATTATTTTCTTTTCGTTTATATATGTTCCTCAATCTTCCTTGTAGGTTGGAATAATTCTTCATTATTCCACCCTGGCCACTGTTCTGTGGGTGGGAGTGACTGCTCGAAATATCTATAAACAAGTCACTAAAAAAGCTAAAAGATGCCAGGATCCTGACGAACCACCCCCTCCACCAAGACCAATGCTCAGGTATCTACTATATTTGTTTGTTGTGTTAATTAACTGCTTACTTAGCATTAGTTGTAAATTATGACAAAAATTGGCGAGTGCACACCTGGGGAAGTAGAAGGGTGGCCTGTGAGCTGTACTGCCTGGTTTGGACAGGGATCCCCCACCCTCCCTGCCAGGTCTTCGCTAGCTCCTGCACACTTGCTGAACCTCTGAGCCCCACTCTAGAGCAGGTGACCCCCACCTTGGAGAGCTGTTGGGAGGAAGGAATGAGCTACTGTGCAGAGCACTGAAGATAGTGCTGGCCCTACAGCAGGCTCTCTGGAAACAACCTTTTAGTTCTTTGAAGTCAAATGTCATATTTTTTGTTTCCTTAAGTGACAATCCACTTAATATTTCTCTACACAAAATAAAATGGATTTGGAGTTATGGCCTTCCTACCCATTATAGTAAAAAAAAAAAAAAAAAAAAATTGTAAGTGGAAGTATCAAACCATGTCCGTGGTGGCAGAGTTTATAAATGCCTGGCCTGTGGCAGCCTGGGCTGGAATCGCCCTTCCTGCCCATGTAGGGTTTACAGTATAGGAGGAGAATGAAGGTAAGTTCTTGGGAAGCACACAGAAAGAAGCCATGAATTTGGGGCATGGTGAGCCACTAGGAAATAGTGGGCCACTGCTGCGAACCTCACTTTGTGATGAGGCAAAGAGTGGAGGGGCACCCTAGGGGGAATAAGCTTAGCCTGAGGAATGCAGCCTGGCTGGATCCTAAAGGTGTCGGCTAGAGGAGCAGGAATTCGGGAGAAAGCTGGGTGTGGGCCTTTCTGGGCTGTACTAGAATGTGGGCTGCCCTGGTGTCACTTTAGAAAGACAGAATGGCATTGGTGTGGAGCATAAAGTGGAATGCCGGACAGCAGTGCTTGCGAACCTCTTAGAGCCTTCAGAAATAACAAACAGCCCACTGCAGCACGTGTGCTATAGGTTCGCCATCACTGCCCTAGAATAAGGAACTCCTCTGAAGTCATTCCAATTCTCCCTATAAAAACTAAAGCCATGGGCTGGGGATTTAGCTCAGTGGTTAAAGTGCTTACCTTGCAAGAACAAGGACCTGAGTTTGATCCCCAACACCAAAAAAAAAAAAAAAAAAAACCAAAAACTAAAGCCAGAACAGTGTCATGGAGAATAGGGAGGAGGACACATATTTGAGAGACACGAACACTTTTCTGGGATTGATAACCAGCTGGATTTAAGAGGAAACTGAAGATGGCTGCAGATGGCCTGCTGAGTTCATCTAGGTTCCTTGACAGATTGTTGGAAACACCTAGATGGTGTTTCTATCCATTTGGAAATGCTACAGGAAAAATAGCAAGGGTGAGGCTCATGGAGGGAACTGCAGGGAAGGAACCCACTAGGGCTGGTGCCCTTTTCCCGGGGCCCTGGAGCTTATCAGTGCCTTCAGTGGCACATGTACATTTTTGGAAGTCCAGTGCTCAGCAGCTTGGCATTGTGTAGAGAAGGCAGGAGACAGTTCTGCTTTCTGTAATTGAAGACATGACAGTGAACAAGCTCTCCTGGGGAGAAATTAGTTAAGAAAAGAGTGAACCCCAGGCCGCGTCTATGTTTAATGGATAGCCTGAAAAGAAATCACTGGAAGAAATGACAGGAACATCTAATAATGTAGATGACTCCAGGGGAGAGTGGTTCTGCGGAGCGTACGAGGCAGCAGAGGCGCTTGGCTGCTGCAGTTACACGGTAGAATGATATCGGGCACTTCTGTCACTTCTGTTAAAGATGCAAGAGAATCAAGCCCAAAGCTCGTGTGAGAGAGGGAATTATTAAAATCAGAGCTGAAATTAATGCAATTCAGAGTAAGAAACAATACAGAGAATCAACGAATCAAGGAGTTGGTTCTTTGAAAGAATAAATAAAATAGACAAACCCCTAGCCACTCTTATCAAAAAAAAAAAAAAAAAGTAAATAAATGACCCAAATCCATGCACTAAAAAATGAAAGGGGTGAAGTCACAAATGACCCTATGGAAATCCAAAGGATCATCAGCACCTACTTCAAGAACCTCTACTCAAACAAGATGGAAAACACTGAAGAAATGGACAGATTCTTAGAAACATATGAACTACCAAAACTGAATCAAGAAGACAGAAGAATACTACATAACCCAATATCAACCATTGAAACTGAAGAGGTAATTAAAAACCTACCAACAAAGAAAAGCCCAGGTCCTGACAGTTCCACAGCTGAATTCTCCAAGAAATTCAGAGATGATCTAATACCACTACTCCTCATACTCTTTAATGAAATTGAAAAGGAAGCAGTACTTCCAAAATAATTCCTGGAAACAAGCATCACCCTGATACTAAAACCAGAGAAGGATCCAACCAAAAAAGAGAACTATAGGCCAGTTTCCCTAACGAACATAGATGCAAAATCCTAAACAAGATACTGGCAAACAGAATGCAGCAAATTATCATGGAGATTATACATTATGACCAAGTAGGATTCATCCCAGGAATGCAGGATGGTTCAACATTCGCAAATCAATATATGTAACACACCATTTCAACAAAGTCAAAGACAAAAAACCACATGAGCATCTCATAGATGCAGAAAAAGCATTTGACAAAATCCAGCACCCATTCATGATAAAAACACTACAGAAATTAGGAATATACAGTCTATATCTAAATCTGATAAAAGCCATAAATGACAAACCAATGGCCAACATCACACTAAATGGTCAGAAACTGGAAGCTCTCACACTAAAATCTGGAACAAGACAAGGCTGTCCCCTATAACCACTACTATTCAATATAGTTCTAGAAATATTAGCCAGAGCAATTAGGCAAGAGAAAGAAATAAAAGGAATAAAGATAGGAAAGGAAGAAGTTAAACTATCATTATCCACAGATGACATGATACTCTACATAGACGACCCCAAAAATCCCACGAAAAGACTTCTAGATTTAATAACTAAATTCAGTTGTGTAGCTGGATACAAAGTCAACACCCAGAAGTCAATAGCATTCCTATATACAGATAACAAAATCACTGAGAAAGAAATAAGAGAAGATATACCTTTCACAATTGCATCAAAAAATATGAAATATTTAGGAATTTATCTAACAAAGAAAGTAAAAGATCTTTACATTGAAAACTACAGTTCTCTAAAAAAGGAAATTGAAAGAAATATCAGACAATGGAAAGACATACCATCTTCCAGGGTAAGAAGAACCAACATAGTGAAAATGGCCATACTTCCTAAATTGCTATACAGATTTAATGCAATTCCAATCAAAATAACATTAACATACTTCACAGAATTAGAAAGCACAATCATGAAATTCATCTGGAAGCAGAAGAGACCAAGAAGAGCAAAAACAATCCTGGGCAACAGGAGCAAGGTAGGTAGCATCACAATCCTGTACCTGAAACTATACTATAAAACTACTATGATAAAAACAGCATGGTACTGTGAAAAAGACAGACCTGAGGATCAGTGAAACAGATTAGAAGAAGCAGAAACTACTCCAGACATAGTAAAATACCTCATCTTCGACAAAGGAGCCAAACACCCTCACTGGGAGGAAGATAGCCTCTTTTAACTAATGGTGCTGGAACAGCTTACCACATGCCGAAAACTGAAACTAGGTACATGTCTCTCACTGTATACTAAACTAAAATCGAAGTGGGTCAAAAATCTAAGCATTAAAACAGAAACACTAAATCTACTGGAGAACAGAATAGGAAGAACTTCTGAAGTCATAGCGATAGGAAAAAAATTTATGAACAGAACCCAGACTACATGGGAAACAATACAAAGAATCAGTGCTTGAGACCATATCCCATTAAAAGGTTTTTGCACAGCAAAAGAAATCCTCAATAGAGCGGGGTGAAAACCCACAGGCTGGGAAAAAAATTTTGGCAGCTGTCCCTCAGACAAAGTTCTAGAATTTGCAAAGAACTCAAAACCATCAAACCTCCAAAATTTAAAGACCCGAGCCAAAAGTGGGCATCTGAAATGAATAAACATTTCTCAGATGAAGAAATAAAAATGGCAAACAAATACAAAAAAATGTTCAACATCACTAAGTCATTCGAGAGATGCAAATCAAGACGACGTTAGGATTCCACCTCACTCCAGAAAGAACAGCGATTACCAAAAAATCAACCAATAACAAATGCTGGCGGGGCTGTGGGGAAAAAGGGACCCTCCTCCAATGTTGGTGGGAATGTAGACTGGTCCAACCACTGTGGAAATCAGTGTGGAGATTCCTCAAAAAACTACGGCTAGAGGTTCTATTTGATCCATCTATTCCTCTCATGGGCATCTTCACAGAAGAATTAAAATCATCATACCACAGTGATATATGCACAACCATGTTTATAGCAACATAATTTGTAATAACTAAGTCTTAGAAACGACCTAAATGCCCAACAAAACTCATGAATGGCTAAAGAAGATGTGGTTTTTCTACACAATGGAGTACTACTTTGCCATAAAAAGGATAAATTAAAGACATTTGTAGGTAAATGGATGTACCTTGAGAGCATACTCTTAAGTGAAATAAATCAGACACTCGTGAGTACACATCGAATTGTTTCTCTGATATGAGAAACATAAGTGTAAATAAGGACAAAGAGGTGTCCTTATAGATATTATAGAAAAGGAAGATAATATTCAAAAGAGGAGAACTAGAAAAGGGGAAGGGGGAAAAGAAGGGAAAAAATGGAAAAATACACACAAACCTGCTGTAAATAGGGAAGGGGGAGCAGAAGGGAGAAATGGGAAAGGGGGGAAAACCAAGATACATCATATACAGGAACAAAATAACTGATGAATGTGATCATTATGTATACAATGTACCAATACATGCTCTTGGTAAAAAATTAAAAAAAAATTAAAAGATGCGAAAGAGATGGCACTTGACCAAGAGGCCTGAGGATCCCATCATCTAGCAGCTGTTCATCATTGCCAGGTTCTGAGAAGAAGCATGAAGAGTCAAGGAAAAGCGGCTCCAAACCTGTGTATCCCCTGAGTGGCTCACATTTGCATATAACCCCTTTGCTTTAGTCCAGCTCCACCCACCAGGGCTGGTACCCCTTTCCCCAGGGTGTGGAGCTTCAGGAAGCCCAAGTACATGAAGATTTACAAGGTGGGCTTACGACAGCTGCCTGTGGATTAAGGTGTGGAAGATTTGGAAAGGCTGGCTGCACATCGAAGAGCCAGAAGATTGAGTTAAAGGTCGAAGACTGCAGAGTCTCGCATGAAATCTGTCAGGAAGCCGGAGGGTCTGCCCTTGAAGGCTGAAGAGTCTGCTCCGGAAGCCTGGAGACAGCTGTCCAAAGGCGATGGCAAAGACTGGAGCTCCTCCAAAGGGGCAGAAGCGAGGCCGCCTCCTCCTTTCCTTTTTTATTCCATCAAGGACACAGGGTATCCAGAATTGTACTAAACCAGTCTGCTAGATGTTTGTTATTCAAGTTGACACTCTAGTTGACTATGACAGCAGGCAACACTGCTACATAGAAGGAAGGCAGGTTCAACCCGTGCGTTTCTCTTGGTCAGTGGAGGCAGCCTCAGCGTCACAGTGTGCAGTGGATGCAGCCCATCGTGAGGTGCTGAAGCAAGGCAAGTGATGGTACCTGTTTCTAGGAGTTTGAAACTGAAGGTAGAGCGAAGGAAGGTGATAGTTCAAGAAGTTTTAGAAGATGAGGGAAACTTTAAGTGAATTTGAACTGAAAATAAGAGGGAGTAGAGGAGGAGATTTTTAAGGCATTACAATAAAATTTCCTTGGCAACAGGAAGTTTCCGGGCAGCAAAAATGCATTAAAGAAGATGATAGAAGCCCAGAGGAATTTTGAAAGGGCGCTTTCTCCCCCCCCCCCTTTTTTTTAATGGTGCTTTCTTTCTAGCTAGGAAGCAGGTGAGAATTAGAGGCAGGAAGAAGAGGAAGATCACACCTCTTGGTTTCCATGTCATCTGACGAAGAAGGCGTGGTTCTAGTTTTATAAGGATGTCTTCAGCAACGCTGAAATCATCTCTAAGGACTTCAGTAAGGACATGATGGAGAAGCAATACTATAAGGAGTAATGTGTCACTGATACTCCCTTTATCCAGCCCATTCAAGATTTGGCGCTATTTCTGAGGGAGGGTAAATGCAGAATTAAGATTCTGACTGTACCCAGGAGTCTCTCACCAGGACTTCTTTTCAGAGAGCTCAGAGATGTTCTTGATAGCTGCAGTCTCTGCCCTGTCACCCACAGTTCTTACTGTGCTTCTGTGTCCGTGGCTATTGCAGGTAATCCACAGGAAAGGAGTCTGAAAGTTTGGGGATACAAATACTCTCCCTGTTTATTGTGTTGATGAGGGACGTGATACACACAGACGGAGGGCCTGGAATATGCAGATTTAGCTAAACAGTAATCAGTACTTATACATCATTACATTTTTTGTATGAATCCTAGCACAGTGAGAGTTGAATGTCTGTTTCATAGCAGACTGAATTTCCAGTTCACCAGCCAAAAGTAAAGAGAAGCCTCCAAAACTAAAATGAAGCTGAAGGTCCTCCTTGGAGTAGCTGAGTGTTCCTCTCCCTGTCCACAAGGTGGCAGGAGGTGACCAGCTTTCCTCAGCTTGGAACTGTCCTAGACCTTGTGCTTTTAAAAAAGAAATCTAAAAACCAAAGCAAAACAAAAACATGTCATTGCTTAAAAAGCTAATCTTCAAGGAGATGCTGCAATTCACATACTTTAAAAAACAGAATAATGAGCAGTTGTTCCCGTTTTTCCTTCGCGTAGGTTCTACTTGATTGGTGGTGGGATCCCCATCATAGTTTGTGGCATAACCGCCGCTGCAAACATCAAGAATTACGGCAGTCGGCCAAGTGCACCCTAGTGAGTATTTTGTATTCTCTGTGTACTTGACCCAAATGCTTCTCTCTAAGTATTCTCTAGGCACTGCATTTTATTGAAATTCCTTAGTTTGTTGAAATATGTAGCAGCTAACCAGGTTCACTGTGTTATTTTCCAGTTGCTGGATGGCGTGGGAACCCTCTTTGGGCGCCTTCTACGGACCTGCCAGCTTCATTACTTTTGTAAACTGTATGTACTTTCTAAGCATATTTATTCAGTTGAAAAGACACCCTGAGCGCAAGTATGAGCTTAAAGAGCCCACAGAGGAGCAACAGAGATTGGCAGCCAACGAAAATGGTGAAATAAATCATCAGGATTCAATGTCATTGTCTCTGATTTCTACATCAGCACTGGAGAATGAGCACACTTTTCATTCTCAGCTCTTGGGAGCCAGTCTTACTTTGCTCTTATTCATCACTTTGTGGATGTTTGGGGCCCTGGCGGTTTCTTTGTATTACCCTTTGGACTTGGTTTTTAGCTTCTTTTTTGGAGCCACATGTTTAACCTTTAGTGCGTTCATCATGGTTCACCATTGCATCAA
Source organism: Hystrix cristata (assembly GCA_004026905.1). Taxonomy (NCBI): domain Eukaryota; kingdom Metazoa; phylum Chordata; class Mammalia; order Rodentia; family Hystricidae; genus Hystrix; species Hystrix cristata. Next base: position 29,159 of record PVJO010014250.1, read on the forward strand.
TAGGGAGGACGTCAGACTTGCATGGATCATGACATGCTGCCCAGGACGGAGTTCGTACTCCGTGCAAGTCAATGTCCAGCCCCCCAACTCGAGTGGGACAAATGGAGAGGCACCTAAGTGCACCAATAGCAGTGCGGAGTCTTCGTGTACAATCAAAAGTGCATCGAGCTTCAAAAATTCCTCACAGGGCTGTAAGCTCACGAACTTGCAGGCTGCAGCAGCACAGTGTCATGCCAATTCTTTACCTTTGAACTCCAACCCTCAGCTTGATAATAGTCTCACAGAACATTCGATGGACAATGATATCAAAATGCACGTGGCGCCTTTAGATGTGCAGTTTCGAACAAATGCACACTCAAGCCGCCATCATAAAAACCGGAGTAAAGGGCACCGGGCAAGCCGACTCACAGTCCTCCGAGAATATGCCTATGATGTCCCAACAAGCGTGGAAGGAAGTGTGCAGAATGGCTTACCCAAGAGTCGGCCGGGCGGTAATGAAGGACATTCTAGGAGTCGGAGGGCTTACTTAGCCTACAGAGAGAGACAGTACAACCCGCCCCAGCAAGACAGTAGTGACGCTTGTAGCACACTTCCCAAAAGCAGCCGGAATTTCGAAAAGCCTCTTTCAACTAGTAGTAAAAAAGATGCATTGAGGAAGCCGACTGTAGTTGAACTTGAAAGTCAGCAGAAGTCTTATGGCCTCAACTTGGCCATTCAGAATGGACCAATTAGAAGCAGTGGGCAGGAAGGAGCCCTGCTCAGTGCCGATAGCACTGGCAATGTTAGAACTGGATTATGGAAACACGAAACTACTGTGTAGTGTCGCTGGGCTTCCTTGGTGAAAACTAACATAAACTGTGATGTTCACATTCCTTTCAGCTATGAACTTTTAAAAACAGTTTACAGTCACCTTCAGGTTTCTGAGCAATTTTGAATAAATGTCTAAGTTTTGGATCTTATTTTATATTCCCAAATTGTTGCCCTTCCTTTTTTGGAATTAAATCCTTTAAGACATCAGTTTACTTGTCAAAACACCAACAGGACATTTTGGGAGTCTGAAATGTAATTTTTTAGAGTCTGTATTATCTACTTAATATTTCATGCTTGTATTTAATAAAATGAATAGGTGTTTGTCACTGTGTAGTCCTTATGTTTTACAGTCTAAAAGCATTTAGCTCTATTTCAGTGAAAGTTACACAGTAGTTATTTTAATGAATATCATATATAAACCAGTTTTCAGATCTATCACCTCATTAACTATCGACTGTGGCACTTAAATCAAAGTTATTTTTGAATTGATGTGTTTTACAAATACAGTTTTAAATGCTACAGATTTTTAAAAAGATCTTACAGAATGGCTTTTATAAATGGAAATGCCTAAAAACTTTTCCAAAGTTGCATAATTTTGCCGTATCACTGTAATCATCTTAACACTATTTTCAGCACTTTTGTAGCTTTTCAGTGGTTTCTATTTGGGTTTAGTTTCATATTCTTTCTTTCTGGTGCGTGCAGAGTCTTGCACATGTTAAATGAAGAGCTACCACATAAAGTTCACTTTGACTCATTCTCTTTATGTTGGCTTTTGTTTTGTACTTAAACAGATAAAATTCCTTAAGTTCGTGCTAAAGTACTGACCCTTAAATTCCATTTCTAGTGGCAAAACAGTTGTGATCCAACAGTTCCCTTTAGTTACCGGCAGTCCACTGCAGTCCTTTCCCACTCTTGTCCTGAATCTCACTGGGGTTCCCCGTCCTCTCTCGTCTGTAAGACAGTGCCTGAAACGGTTCACAGCTTATATCTCTGTTTTCAGCAGAAATCTAAAGCTTGAATCAAATCAGACAAAAGGTACATATTCAAGAAGTGCTAGAAGAGGCCTGATAAACCTCAAATTTTGAGAGAATAACTGCCTACTTTCAGAAAGCCCTTAGAGGCACTACAGGACTGTCCATGTAAATGTTTGCTTTTCATTGGGATCTGCTTTAGAGCTATGTTACTTGCTTTTCGTAATAAAACTGGTGTTTCTATTTAAGCCTGTTTGTAGGATAGCTTAAGAGATATTCTTTTGGATGAGGCAAAGAAGACGGCCAAGAAATAGATTCACCATGTGTCCAGTTAGTATACGTCCTAGCTTAGCTCTTATAATTTGCTATATGCTGTACAAATGGTGTTTGGAAATGAGAAAGATAATCTAATAAGTGAAATGACTAATTCTTCCTTATTGCTGTTCTCTTTTGCTTTGTCTTCCGGTTCATTGTTTTAGGGTTTAACCTGTTTGCCTGCCCTGTTGGTCACCTTTACACGGGGAGAGAAATTTGCTGCTTTTCTTTTTCCCATCTTTCCCTATAAGTTGAAAATTTTCTCCTCTTGGAAATGTTTTTCATTCAGTAAACATTTATTAACTTAATCGTAACTTCTTTTAAATAACAAAAAGAGCAGGAGCCAGGGATGGAGAAGGATCAGAAAATAAATCAAATGCTTCAAGAAAATGTTGAGTGGGATTTTGTCACAGCATCAGTGATGAGTGATGATTTTGCGCATCTTTCCTGTTTGGTTGAATCAAAGTTTGATGTTTGTGTTTGGGATGTGAATGGTGTGTTGCGTGTTTCTCCCCTACTTTGTCATTCATGATTTATGGCTTGTTACTGGCTAGATTTCTGCATTTTCCATAGGATAGTAAACTGTTAACGAGTATTTCCGCTTTCTTAGAAATCAGTGCATTTGTTTTCCTTAATTTAATAATTGACAGGCAAGTTCCAAAGAATTTAAGAGTTGTTAGACATGCTGGCAAGGTATACCATATCCAGGTCTGGAACTTTGTTTCCTGATACTGAGGTTACTGTGCTTGGTACCACATTTCGTTGCTTTTACAGTGCTTATTACTATTTAATCACACTTAGCTCTTATCTAGGTTGTTCTCTGTTTGAGTTCCATAATGAAGTATACATTGGCTGTATTCTACTTAGGGAATCATACATGGCTTCCCTCCCCCATGGAACTTATTTTTTATCATACCATGCAATGTGAATGATTGTGTATGCCATATAGTCTTTTGTAACTTAATTTTATCCTAAACTTTTCAGATAACAAATAGAAATTGGTTGCAAGGTGGCAAATTAGTTTGGGCATACTTTTGGGAATAGACTTATATACTAATATAAATGCTTATTAGTATTTTGGGTCATTTATGATAGTTTCTGATTTCGAAATCTCAGAGTATTTTGGGTATGTATGTGTTACCACTTGTGTCTAGATGTCTCCCCAAAACCTCATGCTGTCATAGGTGGGACATTTGCAGAAGTGGCTGGATCTAGAGTGTATGATGACTAAAGTAGTCCTCTGATTGGTTTGGCACAGTTCTGCTGGGATCATGGATGTGACACTAGAATTAAGGGTGCTGGGATTAAGGGTGAGAGTGCTACCCACCCTAAGAGCAGATAGCCTGGATAAGATACAAAGGGCAGAAAGAGGCTTTTCTCTCCCCTGCTTATCTTGTGGTCTTCTTACTGTCAGCCATGCCACCCTGCGTTGGAGCCAGCCAATTATGGACCCAAAGCTCTACTAACTGTAAGCTAAATAAACCTTTCTTCCCTTAACTTTGGGTGTGGGGTATTTTGTCTCAGCAATGAGAGAAAAGTAATACAAGATGTAACAATGTAGTTATGTCTATGTTCAGTACATGTGTATAAATAATACAGATGCAAGCTTATGTGTAGGTGCTGATCAGGCTCATTATAGAGAAAAAAAAAACAGTGTTAAAAATAGACCTCTATGCTTCAGGCATTGATTTAGAATGCCCAAACTGAATTTGGATGAGAACATAGTAAGTGAGGAAATAAATTAACTGAAAGTGTCTAATGCAGAAATTAAGCTAAATAAATCATCAATGAAAATAATACAAACCCAACAATCCAAAATTTAAAACATATTTTTTTTTCTTTTTAGATTCTAAGGCTTGTTTAATTTAATACAGTCTTTCTCTGTACCTGTGAGTTCTGCATCCATGAATTCAACTTTAGATCGTAAATATTTTTAAAAAATTCTCTATGTACTGAACATATAAAGACTTTTGTTTCGCTTTATTCCCTAAGCAATACAGTATAAGTAGTACTTATGTAGCTTTTACATTGAAATAGGTATCATAAATAATCTACAGATGGTTTAAAGTATGGAAAGCTGTGTGTAGGTTAAATGCAAAAACTCTGCATTTTGTGTCAGTTACTTGAACCATCTGTGGGTCTTTGTGTTCATGAGGAGTCCTGGAATCAGCCCCCCTGGATACCACTGGGTGACTTGACTTCTGCAATATTCTGATCTATGACTTAATTTGATTATTTGTAATTACTTGCAATAGTTCCTAAACAGGAATCAGTCTCTCGCTTTTGCTAATTCTGCTATATTGTCCCTAGTGTTTATATTAATGTAGTCATACAGATCAGCTCACTTTGGAGTTTTTTTTTTTTTTTTTGGTTTTTTTTTGTTTTTTACTTTGTTTTTACTAAAATATAAGTAATAATAAACACAATAGTTTTATTTGTCTAAACTAAGCAAATTCCTCAAGGAAAAATTTGTAATTGTTTATAATCTGTCAATACTTAGAAATCTGACTACCTGTGACTACTTCGTCTTAGATGAAGATGATTGTGAACAGCAAGAAGATTCTGTTTTTTTCATCTTGGTATTAACTCGAATCTTCTGAATTACTTGTGGCCTCCAGTTCACAGCCATGTCTTCTGTGGGCCATTGGAGTATGATGCTGGGATATGGGGACATTAATTGATAAACACATACTTAGACTTTGTAATGTGTGTTAACTTAGTCTCTGTAGGCTGTTTAGTCCTGTTCTTTCCATCTTTTTTTCTATACCTAGCTCCCTATGAAATGAAGGTCCGGGCAACCTGTGGTCAAAGATTTATTTTTTGAACCTTCTTTCATGGGACATGTAAGATTCTGAGTGTGGATTTAGAGGACAGTAATATTGAGAAGTTGTCATTTATGCAGGAAATGACCGACCACTGTCTTCTCTTACAGAGTTGAATGTTTAGGATTAATTCCTGACTGAATTTTCATTAGACTTTAGTTCAACAAACTTTTGATTCATGCTGTTTGAAACACATATTGACCTTCTAATCACGCCCTATTTATAAAATGGAAGAAGAAAACAGAATATACTGTGTTTGTATTCTTTAATTCATTATCTGCTGCTGCCATCTGGTTTAATCCATTATCTGCTGCTGCCATCTGGTTTGAGAAGACACTGAAGACCTTCATCAGAGTATTCCAGGAATCCTCAAAAAGTTTAAAATACTTCCAGAGGACTTGTCATGTGCACGCCTATCCAGGTTTTTCCAACAACAGAAAGAAATCCAGCTAATCTTAAATTTTCCAGTCATTGTTTTCAGTCTCAACATGTAATACTGATAAATTTAGTTTTTTACAGATAAATTTAGAGTGTCCAAACAAGGAAATAAAAAGATATGATTGCTTGCAAAGCTGATAGTCGTGATTACCTACCCAGCCGAAGATTATATCCAGCCACACATTGTATTTAAAAAAAAAAAGAATTGAGATTCAGTACTAAATAGGATGTTTTATATCATTGTCCATTCCTTTGTATTAAAACATTTAAGATAAAAGTCAACTGTAAGTGACAGTTTTATTGGCTTTTAGTGAAGAGTTTTGTTTACTCTTTTAACTTCATGTTCAGTCTGGATGAAGTGCTGTTTAAAAGGATAGCACATCTCAGGGCTCAAAACGATAAAAGTTTCTCACTGAAGTGGTAGCCAGCATGTACGTTACTAACCTGGCAGTTCACCTCACCTCACCCAGGCTTCTTCCTTTTGTGCCTCTGCCCACCTTTTGATCTTCCTTCGGAGAAGGGAGGCTAGCACAGGGAAGGTTTTATGGCTCATGACTAGAGATCATGTGGCATTTCTACATACAGGCCATTGGCTTGAACGCCATTGTGGTCGCATGTAACTGCAAATATAGTCTTGCTGTATGTCCAGGAGAGAAAGGTAGACAGTTTGGTGAATAAATAGGTTGCCATAGAGATAGATTCCTGGCATACACAACTGAGCTTTATTCCCCCCTAGTCTTTCCTGACAATAAGAATCATAAGCATTGATCCTTTATGAGTGGCAAGGAAAAATACTAATGTTCAAGTCAGTTTGCAAATTATATGATAGTTGGTATTTTAAACATGTTGGGCCACTAGACCAAAAGTACCACTGATTAGGAGAATTTGTTGCCATTCCTGAGGCTGAAGGAGATCCGGGGCCAGTTTGATTGGGTTGTGATGAGGGCTCTCTTCCTGGCTTGTAGAACCTGCCTTGGTGTGTCCACACACAGATAGGTAGCTTTCTCTCAAGTCTCTTCTCACAAGGATACTAGTCCTGTTCGTGAGAGCTCCATTCTCTTGACCTAAGGAGAAGGACCTAATGTTCGCCCCACCTCCAAATACTACCACATGGGGCTTAGGGGCTCAATACAGGAATTTTAGAGGAGACTCAGACCTACTCTCTAGCATTCTGCACTTGTGCTTCCCCCAAAGTTCATGTTCTGTTTCATCCCAGCAGCCACGCGAGTCTTAATTCCAAATTCAGTCCTGATCTTGTCTAACGGTCATCCAAATTAGATACAGTTAAAACTCAGGGTATGATTTATCTAAGGTAAAATTCTCACTGTGAAACCATATAAGCTGTGTGCTCTCAAAAACGATGGAATAGACGTAGAATAAAAAATCACATTCCAGAGGAAATAAGAGAAGGCTGAAAAGTTTTCAGATGGTCCAAAACCTAACAAGGATAATCCCATTAGACCTTAAGAATGGAAAATAATCCTCTGGTTGGACGCTTTGCCTCCAAATGGGTATGACACCGCTCACTGTCAAACCTGACCCACTAATAAAATTACTACTTCCTGTGCTGTGGTCTTACACTTTGCTGACCCAGACACCTTTCAAAGAAAGGAATGCTTGTGTCAAGAGATGCAATGGTGATTCTGTTGAACTGCAAGATGGGATGCTACCTGCTTGTTTTGGTATCTTCATGCCATTTAGTCTGCTGGCAAAGGAGTTACTGTGCTGGCTAAAATATTGATTCTGAATGCCAGGAGGGGAATTGGGCTATTATTCCACAAAGGAAATAAGGAAGACTATGTTTAGAATATTTGTGTGTGTGTATTTTGAGATGGGGTCTTGCTATGTAGTTCAGGCTGGTCTTGAACTCAGCTATGACCCTCCTGCCTCAGCCTTCTGAGTGTTGGGATTACAGGTGTGTGCAACCATCTCCAGCTTGTCAAGAGTATCCTTTAGGGCTTTCTTACTACAGTATCCTTTTGATTGTGGTCAGTAGCAAAATACAACCAGATCCAGGCAAGACTACGCATTTCAAGACCTTTTGGGAATGAAGATTTGAGTCACCCCACCAGATAACCAAACTAGCAGAGGTGCTTACTGAAGGAAAAGAAAATACAGAAAGAGTATCAAGAGAGATGATAGAAATTATCAGCAACACCGTGTAACCATTTACAGAAATGAAGAGTATAATCATGAATATTTTTTCATTTCATTGTGTGTATGTATATACAGCTCAAATCTTTGTTTTCTTTGCTCTCATTCCCTTATTTAACCTGAGCTATGTTGTCTTTATATCATAGTATGTAAATACTAATTTTACATAGTAGCCTTTAATTTAGCAGATACCAAGAAGACTGAGCAAACTCAAGGGCTTTACCTCTTTCGAGGCAGGAGTGCATTTCCAGTTACGTGCTGGAGACATGTATCACGTTAGGTGCAGTTAGGATCCTGTTGGCTTTATTTGGAAATTTCTGGGTGTGTCTGTGAGGGCATTTGTAGATGACTTCAGCATCAATCAGTAGACCCTGTCAAGTGGGTTGCCCTTCCTGGCGGGGGAGCCGTGCACTGAGGGTTTGAGCTGCAGAAAGAGTAGAGGGCCCTTCAGCTCCGCTCCTGACTGCTGATCGAGCACCCCTGCTCGGCGCTTGGCTGGGCCTGCCTTCCTCTGTAGGCCTTCGCAGCCTTCAGGATCTTCTGAGCGAGTTTCTTAGGAACCTCTGCCTCCCGTCCCTCGATTGTGGAGTCAACATTCGGACGCATCATTACGGAGGATTCAGTGAGCACACGTGAAGTCAGTGTCTGTTCTAATCATCCATCTTTAACATTCACAAAAGAGCGATAGTGTCAGAAAGCTGTTTTCCTAGCCGGGTATGGTGGTGGATGCCTCTAATCCCAGCACTCAGGGAGGCTGAGGCAGGAGAACTGTAACCTGCAGCCTGCCTGGGCAACTTCGGGACTTAGCAAGACCCTGTCTTAAAAAAAAAAAAAAAAAATGAATCGATTAAAAAGTTTGTGGATATAGCTTCGTGCGAAGGGCCTGGGGTCAATCCCGGTTCCTCAAGGTTTGACTTCTACTCATTAAAGCCTAAACACTGAACCTGTAATTCGCTCAATTTATAAGAAATGAATTGACTTGGGGCTGTTTTTAAATTGTTTTTTATTTTTGGCAACTTACATGTAGTCATGTATACAAACATCACACATATATTGTTTCTTTATATTGAGCTATCATATACGTAAAGGGTCATTTTAGAGCCACCTAGATCAGGGTACAGAATATAGCCCACACTCTGGTGAAGCTCCCTAGTGACTCTTTCTAGTCAATGTATCTCCCAGACATAACCACCGTTCTAATCTCTGTTACCATATGTTAAGTTTCCTTTGCCCATTTTGAAGGTGGTTTCTTTTATTCAATATTATGAGTCTTGCGCATATTTTGTGTATCAGGGTTGCATTTTTTGTGTATTGTTCTATATAGCATCATATGAGTATCATAATTTCCATTCTCCTCTATTGAACATATTTACATTGGTCTCTCAGTGCAAGTAAGACCTCATTTCTCTGGGATATATACTGAGATTGTACATGTATTTACTAGAAAAGGTTAAACCACTCCCACCAGTAATGGGAGAGTTCCAACTACTCCATATCCCTACCACGATTAGGTATCTGGTAGAGGTAAAATGATATCTCATTGGTTTCAATTTTCATTTTCCTGATACCTAGTAACACAGTGTGTACCTTCATGTATTGTCATTGGTCAGATAGGTATTCTGTTGCTAGGTGGTTGTTCAAGACTTGTTTTAAAAATTGGGTTGTCAGTCTTTTTTCTGAAACAAGGCCTTGATCAGGTATATATAGTATTTCTCCCAGTTTCTGCCTTGCTTTTTTCATTTCAATATTGTCTTTTGTTGAGTAAGATGTCTTAGTTTTGGTCAAGTACAGCATATCAATGTTTTAATTTTATGATTAGCACTTTATGGAAGATATTCTCTTTTATTTTCCTTTAGAAGATTGTGTTAGCACTCTCTTTTAGACCCATGACCCACCTTGAATTAATTTTTTATGGTTTGAAGGAGGTTGGATACAAGGCCCTATGTCTGTCTTTATGCCAGTACCACCCTGTATTGATTATTTTAGCTTTGTAGTAAATTTAGAAGTTAAGAAATGTGAGACATATGACTTTGTTCTTTTTTAAAACTGCTTTTGAGTTTGTACGAGCTTGTAGGCAGCCATTTATTTCTTATGGTTCTACAGACCAAAAATCCAGTATTGGGTGTCAGCTGACTTATTGTCTCCTGAAAGCTCTCTCTGGCTTATGGACAGCCACCCTTTTTGTATGTCCTCCTGTGGCCTTGCTTTGTGCATTCATGTCCCAACTGTTACTTTGTATTTCCAATTTTCCTCTTCTTGCAAGGAAAACAGTTAGATTGGATTAGGGGCCAACCTACATGCATTGTTGCAAAGGTTTGATTTTCAAATACATCCTGAGGTAGTGGGATTTAGAGCACTGGATGTGAATTTTGGGGGAGTACAACTCAGCCAATAGCAGGTGCTTTGGCTATTTGGGGTTGCTTGAGATTCTGTTATGGTTTATATCTAACCCTCATGCACCCAGAGGTGGCTTTTGGGAGTGACTTTTACATGCGTGTGTGATACTGGATCAGCCCACTGACTGGTTTAGCATAGTTCTGGGTGTGACTAGCTGGATTTACTGAAGAGGGAAGACAGCCCCCCACCCCAAGTGTGGCTGACACCAATAGGCCTGGAGCCTGCATGGAATACAAAGGGATAGAAGGAGGAAGGCTGCTGCCTCCGGCCTGCCAGGCCATGAACTGTTTCTCCTCTGCTGTCCTACCCTGCCTTGGAGCCAGCCAACTGTGGATTGATACCTCTATAGACTGTGAGCTGAAAGAAACCTTTTTGTCCCTGTGATGAGAAAGATGCATTACATATGTGTTCTAGGGTGAAATTTTCTTTTCTGCAAAAAATGCTGCTGGGATTTTGGTAGACATTACATTCTATGAATCACTTGGGGTATTATGGAGATCTTAATGCTTCCAGTCCATCAGCAGAATACGTCTTTCCATTTATTTGTGTCATTTTTAATTTCTTTCACCAGTGTGTTGTTTTCTATATACAGATCTTTCACTGCCTTTTTGATGTTGTAACTGGAATTACATTATAAATTTCATTTTTGGAATGTTCACCATTCGTGTACAGAAACTCAGTTGACTTCTTTTAATGTGTGTGTGTGGTGGTGCTGGGGATTCAACCCAGGGCTTCCTACATGCAAGGGAAGTGCTAGACTGCTGAGCTACATCCCCAGCACACTCCATTTTTGTGGCTTCTTGTTTGGAAGGCAGAATTTCCCTAGTTTGCCCAGGCTTGCCTGGAATTTGCAATCCTCCAGCCTCAGCCTTGGGGATTATAGGTGTGTGCCACTATACTTGGTGTCATTTTTAATATTTTTAATGTCCACACAGTCTCAGATTTTAGTATCTGTTGTATAGGCATGTACTTTATTTGGACACGTACAGAATTGTCAAACAAGGCTTCGTACGGCCAAGGCCCTAGATCTAGGTAGCGATTTAGAGGACCAAAAACATCTTCACTTGCCTGACTGCCTGACTGCCTCCTGTGTCCTGGGGTGAAGTTCAGCCTCTCAAATGAAAGTTGCAAGTTAATTGTCTTGCAGCTCTGCTGAATTAGTCTTTTAGTTCTAACTCTGTGTGTGTGTGTGTGTGTGTGTGTGTGTGTGTGTGTGTGAGATATTTATCCCAACATATGGGTTTTCCTAACACATGTTGGGTTTTCTCAACATATGATCACGTCTCAAAACAATTCTAGTTATTACTTTTTAATTTTGATGCCTATTATCATTGTTATCATCATTTTTATTACCATCATCATCATCATCATCATTATTATTTACCTAATTCCTGCTTTATTCTGGCTAGGACTTCCAGTATTGGATTAAAAAATAGTGGTGAAAACAGGCATCTTTGTCTTCCTGATTTTAAAGAAATGTTTTTATTTTTTCATCATTGAGGATGGTGCTAGTTCTGGGTTTTTCATATGTGACCTTTAGTGTGTTGAAGTAATTTCTATACCTTTATTGAAAACTTTTGTTACAAAAGAGTGGTGAATTTTGTCAAAACCTTTTTCTACATCAATTGAAATGACATGTTTTTTGCTTCTCTCCTTTCCGTCTGTTAGAAATGGTGTATTACATCAATTTGCATAAGTTAAAACCATCTTGCGTTTTAGGAGTCAATTGCACTTGGTTATGGTATATAATTCTTTTAATGTGTTATTGGTTTTTTGTTTTTGTTTTGCTTACATTTTATTGAATTTTTTAATCAATAGTCATTCACTGTCACTCTTTTTAAACTTTAATGTTTTTTTAATATCCCTTTTAGGATAATTAAGAATATTTTCTTGTGCTTATTTTCCGGAGTTTTTGCTGTAAATGGAGTTTGGATCTTATCAAGTACCTTTCGTATTTACTGAAATGTTTCAGTGGATGCTGATCTGGAGTGTCTCCCAATGACCAGTGTGTTAGAGGCTTGGCCCCGTTGGGCACCCTCCTGAGCCAGGGGATACGTGAAGAGGCGGGGTCTAGGGAGGCTTTTTGATATTGGCAGAGCGTCTTTGAAGAGCCTAGAGGGGCCTCGTCTCTTCTTTCTTCTCTCTTTAGCTTCTCGGCCGAGAAGTAGGCAGCGCTGCTCCCCAGTGTGCTCCCCCCGCCTTGACACAGGCCGGGAAGGGACTAGTTCTTCGTGGCCTGGAACATTCACACAATAAACCTTTTCCCTTTGTAAATTGATTGCCTCCAGTAGTTGTTAAAGTGACAGAAGGATGACTAATATAAAAAAAAAAGTCTCCTTTATTCTGTTTAAAGTAAAGCACATGAGTGTAACTTGTAAATGAACCTTACATCTGTAGAACAACAGGAAGTGACACACGGGGCCTCCTTTGTCTTGTTCCTGGTTTTAGAGGAACTATTTGATGGTACAGTATTGTCTGTCCTATATGTCGCTATTCAGTTTTCTTGCGTTCTTTTTGGATTTTTGCATCTACATTTATGTGTAACTTTTCCATTTAAACTTTCAATGTCTTTATTAGGTTTTAGATCAATATTATATTAGTTCCATAAAACAAATTTTGATGCAAGTCATCCCCTGTTCTCGGACAGAGTTTTTATAGGATTGGAATTATATCTTTCTTAAGTATTTGGAAGTTTTCAAGTAAACTCATCTGAGTCTCAAGTTTCTTTTCATGAGTAATTTTTCCTTAAAGATTCAATTTTCTGATAAATATGGCTGTTAGAGATTTTCTGTGTCTTCTTGTTAAGTTGTACCAAGCTGTATTATTTTCCTAAGGCTTATGTTTTATCCAAGTTGATAAATTTATTGTTATAAAATTCTTCACAATAACCTCTAAGTTGATTTATTGTTATACAGTTCTTCAAGTCGATGCATGTTGATTAATTTATCATTGTGAAGTTCTTCACAATAACTTAGCATCCTTTAAAGGTGTGTACTACTGTCACCTTTTTTACTCCCAATAATACTATTTTATGTTTTGTTCATTTAAAAACAGGAGCATTAATAATTTTTTATTTTTATTAACTTTTTCAAGAAACCAACCTTGGCATTGCTCTTTAATTTTTCTTTCTATGTTTTTTAGAGTTGTTTTTTGTTTGTTTGTTTTGTGGGGAGTGAACGCTCACTTATTTACACATTTTCACACAAAGCAGGTGTCGCCCCTGCCTGTTAGAGAGCGCCAACTGCAGACTGTCTCCCCTGGAGCCTGCAGACCCTTCCCTCCTGCAGAGCTCCCAATGGGGAGGGCTGGGAAAGCCAGGACAGTGAGGCTTCAGCCCAGAAGCTAAGGACTCAGTTCTGTGCTGCCATCCAAGTTCTTTCCAAAAGACCCATTTCAGTAAGTACTTTGACTTCTCAGATCTGTTCCCTTTGTGCTTTCTGCTCTCCTGCTACCTATTCATCCAAGATTGTTATTAACGGCAACAACAACTGTAATAATACTGCAGTAATAATACTACTTCACATGTGAACCAAGCATAGAGTGTTTTCACACACAGCGTCTCCTCTGAGGTCTCACCAGTTCTGTGAGGTGGTAGGTGGTCTCACTTCCCCATCTTTTTACAGACCATGTAACAGATTCAGAGAAGTAATGGCATTTGTTCAAGATCACACAGCTAATTAGTGGTGAAGCTAGGCCCTCATCCCAGAACCCTGTTAGAAATCCACTTAGAAGCCCATTAGAAACCCCATTAGAAATCCAGCCCCGCAGCTACTTCTGCAGAGCTGAGTGACATTTCCTGCCCTGTCGGGGCAGGACAGCAGTCTGAGGGATTGGAGGCTGAGCTAAGCTTTTCAAATGGGATTTGAATCATTCTTCTTTTCTAACGCATACATCAAGAGCTGTACATGTCTCTCTGAACATCGTTTCAAAGTGACACAGACCATAAGATTCACCCCCCATCTTGAATAGCTCTAAACTTTGGGAATATATATAAATACCTTTGCTATGGTTTGAATATGGTCTCAGCATTTCCCCTAGGAATTCATGTGTTGAAATTTAATCTCTGCTGTGAAGTATGAAGAGGTTGAATTTTATTTTATTCTTATTTATTTATTATTTATTTATTTTTGCAGTACTGGGGGTTGAACACAAGGCCATTATATTGAGCTACAATATCTAGCCATTTTTAATTTTTTTTTTAATTTTGGGACAGGGTCTTAGTAAATTGTTCAGGCTGGGCTCCAACTTGCAACCCTCCTGCCTCACCCTTCTAGAGTACTGGGATCACAGGTGTGTACCACTATGCCCAGTTTCGGAGTGGAATCCTGAACTGTCTATTATATTTCAAGGTGGGGACTTTGGGAGATGGTTAAGATAGGGTAAGATCGTTAGGGTGGAGTCCCTATAAGTGAATTCTCATGACTTTACAAAAAGGAGAGAGGTCAGAAGAGAGACACACATACCCCCTGTCTCTTGCTCTGTGTGGGACTGTTGGGGAGAAGGCCGTGACCAGGTGCAGCCCTTGGCCTGGGGCATCCAAGACTGTGCCAAAATAGACCTCCCTTCTGTAAACTTACCCAATCTGTAGTACTGTGTTACTAACAACAGAAAGCAGACTAATACCACGCTTATCTCATTTTCTTTTTTGTTTCTCTTTTTTACTTGTATTTTCCCTAAAGTACACTGTATATTTTTAAAACGTTTACTGTCCTAGCAAGGATCATTTTAACCGCTTAAATTTCATAACTTCCTATTCTGGTGGTTCTTTTCTTCTTCGTTTAAGCCTTTGGAAATTTCCAAAGTGAATTCCATGTGGCAAAGATCCTTAAATGTGCTCCTATTTGAGGATACATTGCATAATGTACATCTACCTCAGTGCAGACAAAACACAGAATATCTTTCTGTGGAACAATTCTAACCATGTTTCTGAAGATGTGATTTAGATAATCTTCTCACATAAAATGATCTCAGAAATAGTTTAGCTTTCTGAAAAGCCGAAGAAACCCCTGTAACCATAAAATTATCGTAATCAATAACAGAAGTAAAGGATAAGAGAGGAAATGGTTTAAGTCAGATAAATTTAATCTTTAAATTTCAGATTCCTAGCACTAAATGTAAATCATGTTTGATAAGTGATTTTTATATGAGATTTCCATACATTTTACTGAAATCAGGTTTAAATTGGCAAGCTGACAGTATTGCAGGCCTAGAAGTTGCTGCTTTTTTCTTTTTACTTACTGAAGTCCTTGTCTCTAGGAAGTGGACAGAAGGTACCCAGAGAGGTGGTGAGCTGCAAGCAAAATGTTGAGCCCCACAAAGGGCTACATCCACAGGAAGAAGTCCATCCACATTAGGGTTAGAGAAGAGGGAAGTTTATCAGTTATACTCTGGGGTCTAGTGTATCTCCTCTGTAAGATTATGACTATATAGGTTTGGGGGTTAAATTCTTACATCCTTCTGTGGTTATCCTCAACCTAAGATGGCAGCATGAAAACTGCTCTTGTACCACTTCTGGGCTTGAATTTAAGCAAATTGAATAAATCCTGAAAATATATACTTTCAATGGCCTATGGGATGGATATACATGGCCAGATGTGAGCAGCATTTTAGGTATTCAGCACTGCTGTACCCAGACACTTCCGGAATGACCTCCTATAGTTGTCTCTCTTGTACCCCTTCATTTTACTCCCATCTAAATGGATTTGGCAAGCATAAACATCATGTAGTGTGATTTCCTGGGGTTAATTATTACAAGAGGGGTTCATGGCCCATGCCAGGGCAAGTGGTCTCATCCTTAGTATTTGAACTAAAAAGTCTTTTCTAGTGGCTTAATTGGTCACTTAAACACTTAATGTATCAGTCAGTGCTTACTAGAGAAACATTTAATGTCAGATATATAAAACTATAAGAATTTACAAGCTTGGCTTACAATGGCCGCCCATAAAGTCAGATGTGGAAGAGTGCAAAAGGGCTGTCTGTACCCTGGAGAGCTGAAGGATCCAGTCAAAGGTCAGAGGCTTGGAGCTCACAGTAGTCTCTCATGCAAGTTCATATCAGGAGATTGACAGGTCTGCAATTGAAGGCTCAAGCATCTGCACTAGAAGACTAAAAAGTCTGCGCTGGAAGCCAGGAGATGACGTCCAAGGTGAAGGTGAGGACTAGAGCTCCTCCGGAAAAACAGAGATGAGCCTTCCTTCTTCATTTCCCTATTATTCAGTTCAGGCAACAAGCCTATTGGTCAGTGCCCCCCAAACCCAGGGTGGGTCTACTGTTTTCAGTAAATCCTTTCAGCCACACCCAAAACTATGCTGATCCAGTTAGTTGGGTGTTTCTTACTCAAACTGACATAATCAGTTAACTATCGCACTTTGAATCATTTGGCTGTGACATATCCTGCCATGTAACTGCACCCAGATAGAGTGATGCAAAAAATCAGTATAAGCAGAGCAATAAATAGAATCCCAAGATGGTTTTAATGTTTAGATTTAGAAAGTTTCTGAAGCCTTTCAGAATTCTCTACCTGTGAGTTCTGGGACATACATTGAATCCTCCATATCCATTTTTTTTTTTTGATGAAGCTAGGTTTGATTTCTATTAAATTGCATCCCAAAAGAATTTAAATTAATGTACCAGTATTACCTCCATCTTATTTTTGGAATATTCTCAATGTATGATTTCATTGTCTGATGGAACAAATACTCTAGATCTGATAATTAGGTGGTAATTTCCTTTTTTTTTTTTTGGATAAATATTCTCATCGTTGAGTAAAAATATCTAACAATGGTGTGACTGTAATTATTGCCTCATAATTTTGTGGATTTTAAATGAGATTTTAAATAAATTATCTTAACCTCTCTAGTTTCTTTAGGCAAAATACACTGTGTCTATGTCATATATCTGCCTTTAATATTTTGCAGGTGAGATTTGCTCTCTGGTTAAAATTCTTCATACGAACAGTCTTAATGATAGTTCTTAATTTGAGTAGAAAGAGTATCAGGCCGAAAAGCTATTCAGAAGCAAAAATACTCTCCTAAAAGTATTTTGTGTTCTGTGCAGTTATTTATTTAATATTCACCTTTGAATATTGAAATTCTTTTTGACTCATCGAATGCATTCTGTCATCACATAGAAGAGATGTTTTTAGCATTTAGCAATTCATGAAGATGCATGTATAATTTCACATTTCTACTCTAGTGAATGAGTTATGTGCAGGATGTTAGAATGGAATTCTCCCTCCTCCAGTGTTAACTGAGATGCCAATTCAGTGACTGTCAGGACACCAAAAGGTGTGAAAGTGCCATCTAAAAATTGTAACAAAGAAGTGTAGAAGAACTTGTTCATTTATATTTTAGTCCAATTAAACTAACTGCAGATATCTGATATCTGGAATTATAAAGTAAGTTTGTTGCTGAACTAGTGGAAAACTAATACACAGGCTGATGCACTCGTGACAGATTTCAGAGAGGGCTGTCATGTAGGGAAACCAGTGCTGAGTGTGAGGAGAAAGAGGTATGAGGACTTTGCATGGACCAGAAATAGACCTCAGAAGAATAAGCTGGCAAGGGAGCTTTCATGGAACCTATCCAGTAGTGCCCTCAGCAGGAAGAGGCTAGAGTCACTTCCTGTTAAGGCAGGAATTTCAGACAACCACGTACATTCATCTGTGTCAAGGGAACTGTAGGAAGAGAGGGGCCCTCATGTCCAACTTCTGACAACTCCAATTCAAGGATGACTTTTCATGTCTTGTTCTCTTTCAGGTAAATCTTTTCTTGTTCCTCTAATTTGTCAGACCCAGTGTAGGCTAAAGCCATCTTCAGATGGGTGTGAAAGAAGGTGTGGAAGTGGAGAAGCTGGTTCCACCCTATTCCTATGGCAAGCTTTGCATAGTGGTATCTCTGACAAACTGGAAGAGATTAGAAAAAAATGATATTAAAGCCAGTTTGCAGCTTTGTTATATTAAACTACACTTACTAATATATATTCAAGAATGTTTTTCAGTTTTTATTTTTGATTAGTACATGTTTGTAAGGATTTTAAATTGTTCAATAGGATCATAGAACCTTTCAGGAAAATTACAGTCTTTTGCTAGAGTATAAATAGACAGTAGAAGACAAAATGCCTTTTATGCTCTCAAGCTTTATGAATATTTTCAAGTATATAAAAAAATTAGAAATAATGGCATAATGTATCCCTTCTACAGAAATAAATTGTGTCTTTTCCCTCCATTTTTTTGTAGTGCTGAAAATTGAACTAGGACACGTGCATGCTAGGCAAGTCTTCTACCTCTGAGCGATACCTCGGCCCCCAAGCCATGACCCTCCATCCAACTGAATTTGGAAATAAGGCTTTCAGGAGGAAAAATTAAATGTGTTTATTAGCATGGAGTCCAAATCCAATAGAATTGATGGCCTTATGAGATGATAAAAGCAACATCTCTGTCTCCAGTGCACACTCGGGGTGAAGGTCATGTGAGGGCACAATGAGTAGGTAGCAATGTGCATGCCAAGAAGACACCCCTGAGTAGAATTCAACTATGCTGCTACCCTGATCTCATACTTCCAGCCTCCAGAACTGCGAGAAAGTAAATTTCTGACTTTAAGCCACACAGGATATGATATTTTGTTATAGCAGCTTAAGTATATGCATGCACCCAGTATATATTCAGTAAATATCCACATTACATCCTACTTCATCCATGCCTACCTACTTGTGTGCCTTCTTTTCCTCCTTCCCTAATTCCTGCTCTCCTTTTTCTTTCTTCCTTCCTTATTTCCTCATTTCTTCCTTCCCTTAAAGACTTTTCATTCCAGTACTGTAGTTTGCATCTTCAGGACTTAATTTTTTTATTCCCTGTATTTTCTACTACCATGTACATACATTTTTCTTTAACGTAAAATATTTGTCTCAGTTACTTTCTCATTTCTGGGACAAAATACTCAAACCCACAATTTAAGGGAAGAGAGGTTTATTTTGGCTCACAGTTTTAGTCCATGTTTGACTAGCTCCAAGATAGGAATAAGATGGAGGACAAGATGCTCAACCCATGGCATCCAGAAAGTAAAAGGAGGATCCAAGGAGGGAAATACACCCTTCCAGATCACAACCGGGCCCAATTCCTAACAGCACATTTAGCTCTGGAATCATCAGTGGATTAGTCCATTGATGAATATAATTACCTATGAGCTATTCACCTTCAAAAACATGAAAATTTGGGGGACATTTTAGGTCTAAATCCTAACATTATATGCCTCACCCCCAAACGACTTATGCCCATCTCATCTCACTATCCATACCACCCCCAGAATCCTGGGCTCCCTTGAAACTTCTCCTTCATATTTGTTAGTCTACCACTCTTAATCTCAGTCTCCCAAAAAAGTCTCAAGCTATGAGCAAAATGTAGAGAAATTTTCTGCCAGAGCATAACACACTTGACCTCTAGTTCAAATGCCAATGGAGTCCTTGTTCCCATCTAATATCTCCAGAGCCTGGCCTTTACTGTTTGCATTTCTGTCAACATTATGGTTGTGGTATGGGTATTGCCAGCTACTTTACTCAGATTTACAGTGAGAATGCATTTAGCGTACCCCCATGAGGGTAGTGTGTGAAGGTGAGAGAGGATGCTGAGCTCTTCCCTGACTCGCCCATTAAGCTCAGCTTACAGCAGTCCAGGGCTTCTCTAACTGACATCTCCAAACCGTTCCAAACTCCTCTCATGAATCACTTCCAGAAGCTTTTGATCCACATGTCAGGTATAGTTATAGCAATGACCTCACTTCTCTGGTACCACAATCTAAGTTACTTGCTTGCTGTTATGACAAAATATACAACAGCCACAATTTAAAGAAGGAGAGATTTATTTTGGCTCACAATCTCATTCTTTGGTTGGCTGGCTCCAGGGC